>CM077169.1:3922975-4072975 GCA_039654105.1 Coreius guichenoti | reverse complement strand
CAGAGGAGAATGGGCCGACTGATTCAAGCTGATAGAAGAGCAACTTTGACTGAAATAACACTCGTTACAACCGAGGTATGCAGCAAAGCATTTGTGAAGCCACAACACGCACAACCTTGAGGCGGATGGGCTACAACAGCAGAAGACCCCACCGGGTACCACTCATCTCCACTACAAATAGGAAAAAGAGGCTACAATTTGCACGAGCTCACCAAAATTGGACAGTTGAAGACTGGAAAAATGTTGCCTGGTCTGATGAGTCTCGATTTCTGTTGAGACATTCAGATGGTAGAGTCAGAATTTGGCGTAAACAGAATGAGAACATGGATCCATCATGCCTTGTTACCACTGTGCAGGCTGCTGGTGGTGGTGTAATGGTGTGGGGGATGTTTTCTTGGCACACTTTAGGCCCCTTAGTGCCAATTGGGCATCGTTTAAATGCCACGGCCTACCTGAGCATTGTTTCTGACCATGTCCATCCCTTTATGACCACCATGTACCCATCCTCTGATGGCTACTTCCAGCAAGATAATGCACCATGTCACAAAGCTCGAATCATTTCAAATTGGTTTCTTGAACATGACAATGAGTTCACTGTACTAAATGGCCCCCACATTCACCAGATCTCAACCCAATAGAGCATCTTTGGGATGTGGTGGAACGGGAGCTTCGTGCCCTGGATGTGCATCCCACAAATCTCCATCAACTGCAAGATGCTATCCTATCAATATGGGCCAACATTTCTAAAGAATGCTTTCAGCACCTTGTTGAATCAATGCTACGTAGAATTAAGGCAGTTCTGAAGGCGAAAGGGGGTCAAACACAGTATTAGTATGGTGTTCCTAATAATCCTTTAGGTGAGTGTATACAAAGAGGGCCTAAAATTAACTCTCTCCAAGTGCCAAATGCGAGTGAAAATCAGCGTTGGCGAGGATATGAAACGATGTCACTCACCAGTTGGCCGGTAACATTTTTATGAATTCTAACAACGCATGAACGTGAACAAATGTGAACGACACTCAGGACAGTTGACAGGCCAGTGCTGCATCATCACGAAAGTTTAAGCATTGACAATTTAAATATTCAAGCACAAGAAGACGCGAAAGAGAGCACATTTTGTTATTCGTGCGCCGTGTGGAAAGTTTTGTGTGTGCACACATCCTAAGCGCTCGCCCAGAAAGCCGTATCTCAGAGAGCGTGCAATACTGAACTGAGCTCTTTCACGTCTTCCTGCACTTGAGCGGACAAATTCACACAAAACTGTCAAAAAATTGCAAGTATCCTAGTAAACATAGTCGGTTATGTCTTAAATAAACGTAAACATATGAGAAAGTAAATGCATGTGTATCAGTATCAGTATATTAGATCTGTGTATTCGCTCTTAAAGTAACAGCAGCCTAATAAACCTTCTGCTGTCTTTTAATGTTGATCAAACAACAAAAGACTCTTGCTTTTGACTGAATAACTTTTATAACTTTAATAAGGATTAATTAATAAAGATGTTTAGTTTATACAGTGAAGACTATTCAGTGTTATTTTACATTTGCTTACTTCATTAAATTTCTGTACCTGGAAACTACTGTCAGACCTGAAAAACACTGTTTATTTCATTTGTATCTTTGTTATATTGTATTTATTTGTGCTTTTGCTTGTAATTTGATTATTTGTTTTTATTTTATTACTGACTGTTTACTTGTCTTTAACTCTTTCCCCGCCAAACACAGAATTTTCCGGGTTTCCGTGTTTTCACTGTTATACGCTAGGGGGCGCTATTACGCATCTTCTGAATGAGTACAGAATCTCCTGATCAAAACACAGGCGAAGAAGACGCAAAAAAACAAGCAATCGTATGTAAGCAGATGCATATGTAAAATAATGTGATCATCAACATTAAACAGCATATAAATCAAAACTATCTAATGTTACTGAATGAGATGTCGACCCAGGATGAGCTATAGGACTGTGAAAGTATTAGGGGTGTTGATGGACTCGATCTACTCCATCTGTGTTTGATCATCACTCTGAATCTGATCTGGATGTAGTCTTTGACAAAAACGTGATTTTCTCAGCTTTTTGTTCAAAATGTTGCTTTTTTATGAAACTTACCCATATTTAAGTGTTGATAAAAAAGGAATGCATGAAGCTAGAATAAAACGTTTTTTTGTTGTTTAAAAGTAGAGGGTCTGCTCTTTCTTTTGATATATTGCATATTACATTTTTGTGAAAATGATCAAAAACCCTGGTGGTGGCTGGCAACTTTTTTTTAAAAACGCTGACGGGGAAAGAGTTAATAATGTTTTAAATGTATATTAGTTAGGCTAGTAGTTTTAGCTGTGGTCTTGAAATTGGAATAGAGAATTGTGAATTTTTATTGGTATCTAAAATTTTGTTGTCATTACTGCGGTGTAATATTTGTCATGGCCGGTAAATAATATTTATGGCCAGTACATTTTCTTAAGTCACCGGCCATTGGCAGGTGTGGCAAAAAGTTAGTTTTATACAAATGTTAGACTATTGTACTTGGTAGACTTAACTTTAAAGTGCCCCTATTATGCTGTTTTAAAGGTTCCTAATTTTGTTTTGGAGTCTCCTACAACAGGTTTACATGCATTAAAGGTAAAAAAAAAAAAAAACACTTGAATTTTCTCCTAATATACATTTCACATCACCACACCTCAAGAGTCTGAAAACGGTTAGTCCAAAGATTCAGGGCCCTATCATACACCCGGCGCAATGCGACGGCAGGTGCGATGCAAGTGTTTTTTGCTAGTTTCACCCTGACGCAGTTATCATTTTCACATCCAGCGCCACGTTGTTGTCTGTTCGCCCATGGGCGTGCTGGTCTGAAAACGAGGTGTGTTCAGGCGCATTGTTGGCGCGTTGCTATTTTGAGGAGCTGAAAACGACTGCGCCATTGACCAACAAAACCTGGTCTAAAGTCAATAGTGCAGTATATTTTGTGTTATTTAAAGAGCACGTTAGTAATATGTGCCTATAGGCGGGTGCAGAACGCGTGTACACTCTGCTTATTACACACACAGGGATGCGCAGCAGCACACAAACATTTTTAAATATACAAATAAAAGGATTCCTCTCTGGAAAAGTGTTCAGTCTTTCCCCTCGCAAATTCCACCATGTAAATAGTGAATCCGTCATGGTGCGAGAGCAACTGGCTTTTAAAGGGAATGGGAGATGAGACTCTGATTGGTTTATTGCACGTTACGCCCAAAACACACTCATGACTCATTAAGAGACTAGGTACAACCCTTTTGGACCATGCGCCTGGTGAGCAGACCATTTTTCCCGTCGTTAAACTAGCAAAAGTGGATTCGGACACGCCCTAAGTGCACCTGCACCATGCTCTTCAGACCATGTGCTCAGATCGTTAAAATAGGGCCCTGTGTCTCTCTAAACCCTGGCCTTCCGTGAGCCGACTCTTCTCTGATTGGTCAGACGGACCAGTCTGTTGTGATTGGTCTACCACTTAAACGAAACACCCATTATAATATCTGAATTTCAGCTGCCTCGGCTTCCTCAGCACTTGTACACAGTTGTCAGGGTTCTGTCACTTGTTTAGCTTGAATTTGTCTTTGCTGGCCATGTGCTTGTTTATCATGTTTGGTTGTCTCCCGTGGCCTTGTCCTGTCTCCCGCTCTGGTTCGCTGGCAATTCTCCGTTCCTGCTGGATTCTGTCTTCGTTTTCCTGGTTTATTTATCTCACGTTTCTTCGTGGACCTGGTTTGCTCATTGCGTCCCTGCGCTGCCTGGAGGCTCTGACCACCTCCTTTACTACTGCTGTTTGTGTTTTGAATAAACATTCCTATTACTTCACTCGCATTTGAATCCGTCTCTGATTCCTGACAACAGTGACATGACATCGTATTAATTCCAGCACGAGTCCTTGTCCTTTGAATGCGTCTTCTCGAAATGACGACAACACAAACTCTTCCAGTCTCAGTGTTTGAGGGCGGGTCAGAGTATACGTCGTTCACGGGCAGCCAATGAAAACCATAAAAAAACATTATGCAAATTTGTTACATTGTTACAAAGGTTTGTACAGGAAGTGAGATGGAAATGTTGACTCATTTTGCATGAAAGGTGATATTCAGAAAGGCATTTTAGCATCTTAACCCAATGAAGGGAATACATGAATGGATGTTGTCTTTATTATTTTTAAATCAGCAGGTCGTAAAGAAAACATTTTGATTGCGACTTTTTGATATGTCTTGTAAGCAACCATATAAATTCTTTAGTTCCTTCTTTTACTGTCAAAATTCAGCAGCAAAAACTCTCTGTGCATTCGACTTCTGCAGCAAACACAAATATAAACACCTTCGTCCCTGAAGCGAACAGTCTTGGTTTCTCATAGCTTGTTGTCTCACCTGTATGGTAGCTGTCAGGGATTGATTCTTTCATCTAGAAAAAGGGAACAAAGACTGCTTTTAGGTGATGCCAAGAAAAGCACCAGAGCCAAGGTGAAGTATTGCGTGCCTTGTCTCCAGTGGAGCATACGGCTTTGATCAGACGTACACTACGCTTTTGGCACACAAGAGCTTGAAAAGCCCAAACACACCATATAATGGGTATGTGCGCGCTCGAACCACACCTGACTCCTCTGCCCTCATCTGAAATGTATGAACTGTGTGAGTTTGACAGACTGAATAACAATGTGCTCTTAAAATGAAAATACTGAATGTTGCATTTGCACCTGAGACAGAAAACTGGGTACATGACTGGAACTTCCCATTGAGTGTTTAATACACTACTAATGCATGGCACTGATATCTTGTCTTTTTTGTTATTGAAGGGATAGTTTAACCACAGCCGCGAAAACACATTTGCAATGCCGTTTTTGCATTTCATAACAAAACATGACATGTCAGATTTGAATATGCACAAGAATTCCCTCCATTGACCAAACACATTATTCTCTGAAATCTGGAAGCCCCTCTAGCAAACGTACACAATCTGCACCTCGATTTGCCTGATTAACCCTTTCCATTCTAGGAACAGAATATTTATATCACCATCTGGATGTTTCTTATAATATGCAATATGTTGCATATAATTTTGTTTGCACCTACAATTTTGATTCTATGTTTGTATATTTTAGTGCTTTACTTTCATGCATCAACTAAAGTTTTCCCCCCATTCTCTATGTACACCAAAAGTTTATAGTCATTAAGATTTTATTTTATTTTTGTTATTTTGTTTTTTCCCCATCCTGTATGTACACTACCATCCAAAAGTTTATGGTCAATAAGATGTATTTTATTTTATTTTTTTCCTATCCTGTATGTACACTACCATTCAAAAGTTTGGGGTCAGTAAGATTTTATTTTATTAAAGAAACACCTTTATTCAGCAAAGATGCTTAAAATGAACGGTGAAGTGACAGTAAATACATTTATAATGTTGCAAATGATTTCTAATTCTAATAAATACTGTTCTTTTGAAATTTCTATTCAAACAAATGCATCACGTTTCCACAAAATATTAAGCAGCACAACTGTGATAATCATAAATGTTTCTTGATCATCATATTAGAATGATTTCTGAAGGATCATGTGACACTGAAGACTGGAGTAATGATGCTGAAAATTCAGCTTTGATCACAGGAATAAATTACATTTTAAAATATATTCAAATAGAAAACAGATATTGTAATAATATTTCACAATATTACAGTTTTTACTGTATTTTTGATCAAATAAATGCAGCCTTGGTGAGCAGAAGAGACTTCTTGCAAAATCTTACAGATCCCAAACATTTGAACAGTAGTGCATCATAAAAAATTATAAATAATAATAAAAAAATATGCACAAGAATGGTGAGATTTGGCAGTTACGACAGAGTGGAAGATGGGCAGTAAATAATGAGTTAAATGCCAGTCTGTATTCCTCACACAAAGCTATCTTATAACTTGAAAAGACTTGCAATAATGCATGAGTCATATAATGTTTTGAGTCTGTCAGCTCCTGGTTACTACATGCTTTCATTGGATGAAAAAGAGCAGCTCAGATTTTGCTTTATATTATATGGACGAAATCATACAGGCTTGCAATGACATGCGGGTGAATATTTGACCTTCTGGTTAGCAGTGTTAAGCTCACAGTTTCTCAGTGGAAAGCTATAGAAGCTTAGCCTAGAAATCTAGACGCACCCTAGCGGCAGGAAATGTAATTTGCAGCCAGGGTCGTCTAACAACTCTCCGGTGGCTTGCGAGCTTGAAAAACCAAACTCTAGTCAGGCCAATCACATCGTGTATAGAGTCGGTGGGCGGGCTTAACATAATGACGGCAGAGTTGCGACGGTTCCGCGTGAATGTACAAGCACGCCCGCAATTCTTATATTCTTTTCGCAAAAACGGCAACAGTCGTTGGGCTCCATTACCGTAACATTTGTTGGCTTACAGGAATCTCTCCATCAAACTTTTCCACAACACACCATACGCGGAACACTCCCCCATGGACTCATTTCCGTCGTTCTGACTACCTCACCTTCTTCGTTGCTCTGGTTGGTTGTAGCGCTATCCTATTGCGTGCAGAGGGAATCTGAAAGACAACCGTTTATCCCGCCCCTCGGATTGAGCCCTGCCAATGGTGTTCCCAGATCCAACATCTTGATGTGGGTCTGGCTTGTCAGGCTAATAGAAGCTCAGTAAACTGTTGATTCAGAGGGTCCTTGAGAGAACATTGAAAAAACAGTTAGTCCTCTTCCTACACCCGCCTCAGTGGAGTCTTGGGAAATCATATCGATCAATAGTTCCTGTTCAAGAAAGATTGCTGCGCACACTAAAGGGCGATGGATGTCCTCAGTGGCCTTCATTTACAGTTTCCAATCAATAAATCTACATGACTAAGCATGAGCGTCAGAGGTAAATTACAGTTCACATTGGCTTCCACCATACGTGTTTCCACATTGGCTTTTCTTGAGTTAATCTGCAGGCTTGAGTACATTTAAAATGTGTACTATGCAATGGAAGCAAACCCTTATAAAAAATGCTGCCTTCAAAACATTGGATTCAGACATACTTTGTTGCCTATTTACCTTCATATACTGGCTGCAAAGTCGGCACATTTCAGTTTTCAGACACCAGGGTTGTGCAAAATTCAGATTTGAAGGATCTACCTTAAACTTATTTAACAAAGCTTTGCTTTTCGAGTTAAAAATGGCAGTTATATGAATTTCAATGTTTTTAAAAGGTGAATTGTGGAACTTTGTTCTCTGCATCTGTTACATTTTTCCTTTTTCTAGCTGTTTTTAAATGCAATAATGTGTCGTGTATGAATGCATCCTAACACTGAACGGACGCATCGCTGTGAGCGCCTCCTCATTAGCCTGACATTGGAGACGGTTTCTCTTGGATTTATGCTTCCTAAACAGGGCATTAACACAATCCTCTGAGCAGCGGTCTCCTGATTAGCATAATTAACATGCATTCCAGTGAGAGTCTGCCATCGTTAATGAGGTATAGCTGGGTAATGAGGCCAAGTAAGGTTGTATCAGGGGTCTGATTGGCTGGTGTGTGTGTACAGGTTAGTTCTAATTCATGCACTGTATGAATGTCCCATCTTTGGGGGCTTCCTTATTTTTCCCACCCATTCTAATGTTAACACAATTCAGGCTACTGCTACACTAATCCGGATACATTTGAAATGCATCTTTTTCTCTACGTTTTGGCCTTCCGTTTACACTGCGAAAACAGTTGTTTGACATTATTTTGTGTGTATTTGACTGTTTAAGTGCAATAAGCAGCGAAAAATAACTCAATTTAGCACTGAGAGGTGGCTTTATGTGCGTGCACTTTGGGTGTAAGCACAAAATCTGCGGGAATGGGTAAAATTTTATGCAATACGCGCAATCCCACACCGAAATTCAAGCCCGTAACACCCACAACATTCATCCGGAGCAAATGAAACGAGCGAGTGAGAAGAGGCGGGTTTGTGTGTAACTCACTGTTGGAGAGAAAGAGACGCTGGTATCGTGTGTCTATTCTGTGGAAAATGAGTATTGGAAGCAATTCAGATATTTCAGTATCAATATGTATCGAAAAATCTATATTTTTGACAACACTACATTGCACTTAGTTTATTATTTCAGATGCGTTTTTTTAAATACAATTGTATATATTATATATAAAATTCATCCCGCCAAAGTGGCTAGAAGGAGTGACTGCGTTACACACCACTGCTGAAATACACCCGCATTCGGGTGGGTGTTAATGTCAAGCCGTGGTCTGGATTAATGTAGAGTAGTCTCAGTGTTGGACAAGACTTTTATTGTTATTTAGTATGTTTGCTAAAGCAAGTTTATTGAGGTATATTAGGAGCAGGAAGAGAGTTCTATCATGGCATGTGTCTGAATTACAGTATGGCATGCAATGTATGATTTGTGATCTTAAATTGCGTCTGGTATCAGTGTTTGGATTGTCATGTTCCAGTGAGGCATGCATTTTGTTACACAAAATCGGTGCGATGCAAAACCTGCTGCTTTTCTCATCAGGTTGTGTTTTGACATCATATAATATCTCTGCAAAGCCCATTTGGAAAGATTTCTGTTGGTTGTTTTCCTGCAGTGATAACAAGCGGTCACACGGTTTAGCCATGAAATGACTCCTCAAAGACAAAATGACTTTCGAATTGATCTGTCGCTATCGACAACATGCCCCGCCGCCACTGAGCCGGTCATTATTCACGTTGTTTCCCACAGCAGGGTCCAAATGTCTGAGACGCCATTGAGAGGCTGGGATTTTCTCATTTAAAACCTGGAAAGAAAACAGAAAGCTTTAGGGTTTAAAAATATACTAAACAAAAAGAACAGATTTACAATGAAGAACAAGATGACAAAAATGTCAGTTCAACCTAATGTTTTGCTATCATATCTTATGATCATGCATGATTCATGAACATTTCACATGTAAAATGAGTCCAAAAATAGCCTGTTTGGTGGGAAAATATTTAACATTTAATTGTATTAAATCTTTCCAATTATTATTGATATACAAGCCTATTTGAGAAATAATTATTAAATAATAATTATTAAAATAATGTCCTCTATCCAAGCTTAACATGCAGTTAAGTACAATTTGTAGGTCAAATCTGAAAATTGTAAACACCGTGTGGCACCTTATCCTGTGTGTATCCAATCTTTCATTGAGAATATGAACCACCAACCCTGCTGTTAAAACAAGTGTCTCTTCCCATGATGCTGTTATTGTAAACAGCTTCAGCATCCCGTTCATCAGCCGTGTCACACTGACTGCTCTACAGTCTCTCCATGCACTCCAATTAACACATAAGCCATAATTACCCCTATTATCAGGACTGAGAGTGTGTGTGTGTGTGTTTGAAGAAATATGTGTGTGTGTGTGTGGGGCACTGCTGCTGTATTTAATGTGATGTCGAGTTTGGCAGTCGTGAGAGGCTGACAGTGATAGGGACGCTGGGAAATGCAAGGTTGAGAGCAAACATACTATTTCTATGTTGTTTCTAGGGTGTTCTGGATTGTTTCCAGGGTGTTGCTATGTGGTTTTTAGGACATTCTGGGTTGTTTCAAGGGTGTTGCATTAAGGTTTCTAGGGTGTTGCTATGTGGTTTCTAGGGTGTTCTGGGTTGTTTCTAGGGTGTTGCGTTGTGGTTTCTAGGGTGTTGCTATGTGGCTTCTAGGGTATTCTGGATTGTTTGGAGGGTGTTGCATTGTGGTTTCTACTGTGTTCTGTGTTGTTTCTAGGGTGTTGCATTGTGGTTCTAGGGTGTTGCTATGTGGTTTCTATTGTGTTCTGTGTTGTTTCTAGGGGGTTGCATTGTGGTTCTAGGGTGTTGCTATGTGGTTTCTATTGTGTTCTGGGCTGTTTCCAGGGTGATGCATTGTTGTTTATAGGGAGTTCTGGGTTGTTTCTATGGTATCTCTATGTTGTTTCTATGGTGTTGCTATGTGGTTTCTAGGGTGTTCTGAGTTGTTTCTAGGGTGTTCCTTTGTGATTTTTAAGGTGTTCTGTTTCTAGGGTGTTGCATTATGGCGTATAGTGTGTTACTAGTGGTTTCTTTGGTGTCCTGGGTTGTTTCTAGGGTGTTATTATATGGTTGCTATAGTGTTCTGGGTTGTTTCTAGGGTGTTGCTATGTGGTTGCTATGGTCTTCTAGGTTGTTTATAGTGTTTTCCTATGTGTTTGTTATGGTGTTCTGGGTTGTTTCTAGGGTATTGTTATGTGGTTTCTATAGTTCTCTGGGTTGTTTCAAGGGTATTTCTATGTGGTTGCTGTGGTGTTCTGGGTTGTTTCTAGGGTGTTGCTATGTGTTTGTTATGGTGTTCTGGGTTGTTTCTAGGGTATTGTTATGTGGTTGCTATAGTTCTCTGGGTTGTTTCAAGGGTATTTCTATGTGGTTGCTGTGGTGTTCTGGGTTGTTTCTAGGGTGTTGCTATGGGGTTTCTAGGGTGTTCTGAGGTGTTTCTCGTGTGTTGCTATGTGGTTGCTATAGTGTTCTGGGTTGTTTCAAGGGTATTTTTATGTGGTTGCTATGGTGTTCTGGGTGATTTACTTACTGTGGAGTCCTGCACCCTCAAATCTTCTGGTCCACTGATATGGTTTGGGTCTGTCTTTCCGTGTGCGTCTGTGGGATGTTTTTCTCCAATTTTATCATCTGCAAGGCATAATTTAGATTTACACTTGAAAAAAGTCCTAGCATGCCTCATCTCAACAAGTTGCATAACTCATTCATGTTTATAGCACATTTAAGTCCAGTACTTAGTGATAGTGATTATAACAAACCTCAAACATTAAGTATGAACAATAGGATTAGAGATGTTTAACTTAGACTTAAATGCCAATAATTAAGTTTATGTTTAATTTTGAAATTATAAAAATGTCTATTGCAAATTACTGCGCACAAAATAAATTCACAGAAACGATTGATACATAAAGCTCAAATTTCACTCACCAATACAAACTGAGCAGTAGCACACTTGCATTTGATTGACAGATACTTTGCACTTCAGCAGAAGAAGACATTCATTGTGATGTAAATTCACACGCTTCGAAGATTCTCTGAGAGCTTAACCACGGTGTGTCGCGTGTGGAAGCCAGCAGCAGCCATTTTTCCGTTGATTTGTGATGAGCTTATGCGAGAATAATTAATGCCAATTATCTCTTAATTACAGTGATTAGAGCTGCAGCTGTAGGATCCTCATCCTGTAGTGAAGAGAGAAACTGATGTGCTTTAAACGGTTAAAGTTGCACACAGTGTGTGTGTGTGTGTGAGTAAACTGACCGATAAATGTGGAAAATACCACTGGAATGAGAAATATAGATTATTAAATCACATGAACATCGTTCACTTTGAGAAAGATCCAGCCTAATAAATGGCTAATAAGACAATGACATCATAAACTGATTGGTTCATTTAATTTACATTAAAGGTCAAGTGTGTCATTTCAGCGCTCCAGACTTTATTCAAATTAATTTACTTGGAAACTATAATTTTTTGGTTTAAATCAATGAACTTGGCACCAAAGTGGAATTGTAAAAATAATGAATAAAAAAAATAATAAAATAAATAGTAATAATAACAAAAAGATAGTTTCCAAATAAATTAATTTGAATAAAGTCTGGTGCACTTTGAAGCTTGGAGATATAACCTGCCCAACTTCACACTGTACTACAAAAAACATTTTCATAATCTTTTTTTTTTTTTGTCTTTTTATCCTTTAAAAATATCTAAGCATCCTTAAAACATCCAAAGCAAAATTATATGAAATATATTGACTTGTTTTCTTACCCATTTGGTAAGAAAATGGCTAAAAAATGGTTTAAATCAATGAACGAATGAATCAATGAATCAATCAATCAACCAATCAATCAATGAATCAATCAATCAATCAACCAATCAATCAATGAGTGAATCAATGAATCAATCATCAATCTTAGCCTGGGCGAAAACATGAAATATATTGAGTTTTCACAGAATAAATCTTCAATAAAAAAGTATTTTTCTTACCCATTTGGTAAGAAAATGGGGGAAAAATTGTTTAAATCAATGAATGAATGAATCAATTAATCAATGAATGAATGAATTAAACAATCAATCTTAGCTTGGGAGAAAACTGAAAAGTAAAAATCAGTATTTTTGTCTTTTTATCCTTTAAAAATATTTTAACATCTTTAAAACATCCAAAGAAAAATTATATTAAGTATATTGACTTGTTTTCACAGAATAAATCTTGAATAAAAATGTATTTTTCTTACCCATTTGGTAAGAAAATTGTTTCAACCAATCATTCAATCAGTCAACCAATTAATCAGATAATTAATCAATCAACCAACCAAGCAAATAGTTTTTTTTCCTAAATAAATAAATAAAGAAGAGTGCCAGACACTCACTCTATGTCACATAACTCACAAAATACATCTGAATATACAGTTATGGTAATGGACAGTTAGTTTTCCTTCTGCTAAGTGCCTCAAACAAAACTAAATATTTTTACAAGATTTGAATCCACCAACTTGGCAAACATTCAGAGACTAGTTTTCTCAGAAGAGCTCGCAGTATCAACCCTGTGAACCCAAATGTGTTTCCTGGCAGAAAGAGCCTGTGAGTTTGTCGACTTCTCGGGATTTGTTAATATAGCTGGTGTTTGACAGCAGCAATTAAAGCTTTAATCTGAGCTATATTCATCCAAATTAACCAGTGTGACTGAAAGACTAATTAGAATACAAATTCTAATGAGCAAATTATGAAGCTTAAACCCACACAGATATGTTTCAGTAACAAAGTGTGAACAAATTAAGACAAGGCATCCATACCGCTTTCTAGAAAACCGCATGAAATGCCTGAAACTACCCAGCGGGTGGCTATTTTCTGACATAAGAAGGTTTAACATGAAAAAAAAATCTCATTTTATTTCTGTAGCCGTTGGTATAAGCCAACTTGTTTCGATCCCAGTGCTAATTAAGAGCAGGCCGTGGCTCTGAGAAGATTTTCTGAGCGCGAACCGGGGCGTCGTGGGAGAGAGAATGCCATCTATTAAAGTCTTTTATACATCAAATATGCATTTCAGCAATTGGTTTTGCTCTGTGAAGAAATCCAAAACCACCCACAGCCCCTTCCAGCTGTACAGTAACTCGGCTTTTAAAACTCTTATTTAAAACTGTCATTGCTCAGTGATGAAACCGGCTTTGAGTGGTTCGCTGAGCAGATTAAATTAGATTTGTAAATGTGGGGTTGTGAAGATTTGAGAGCTCTGGATTATATTTATTTTAGAGCAAGACCTCGCTCGTGAAGGCTTATGCTAGAGGACAGGAGTTAGTTCTCTTATGATTTATTTCGAGGGTCTGTTAAAGGAATAATTCAGCTAAAAATGAAAAGTCATTCACTCACCCTCATGTTGTACCAAACCTTCTTCTGTGGAACACAAAAGGAGACGTCCTGACTCGTGGCTTATTTTCCCTATACAGTGAAAGTGAATAATTGTCCAGAAATGACAAACTAGTCAATGTGACTCATGCTCTATATTCCAAGCCTTCTGAAGCCATACTTTGTATGGAGAGCAGATTTTGAATAAATTAGCTGAAAATCTGAAAAGCCATATTTGAAGTGAATGCGATTTGAAAGCTATTTTAGATGACTTAAAGTGCCTCGTTATGCTATTTTAAATATCCTTAATTTAGCTTTGAGGTCTCCCACAATCGTTTTCCATGCATCCAAGGTCAAAAAACACTTTCATTTTCTCATCAAATACATAGCATCAGCTCTTTTCTGACAGTGTCTGAAACGGTTCATTCGAAGATTCAGTCTCTCTAAACTCCTCCTTTCTGAGAGCCTGCTCTGCTCTGATTGGTCTGACGGCTCAGTCTGTTGTGATTGGTCGAGCGCTTACCACACGTGTCGGAAATGAAACGGCCATTATCATATCTGAATTTCAGCACTTTATACACAGTGATATAAACAGTAACGATGGAGTCATTGTTCGCGGGCAGCCAATGGCAGGCATTATGCAAATTAGTTATAAACACTACATAGGTTAATGCAGGAGAGAATGCAAGAAAGACTGGAATTACTGACGACTCGTTTCAGGCAGTTCAGAGTCGATTCTTTCTTTTGGGAGACAATAACTCTATTTAGTATGCATTTTGATCTTTGAAACATTGCAGACCTTTTACATTCACAAACAGCTACACAACAAATAATATCCACAAAGCATAATAGGGGCACTTTAAATTTGTTCTGTTCTCGCACAAACCTATAGAATGACTTCAGAAGATGTTACATTTAGCTCACATGTCATAGTGACTTTCTTCTCATATGGTGACTTCTTTCACCTCAGTGGAATAATAATATGGGCTTGGAGAGAAAATGATGACAGAATTTTCATTTTTATGGGTGAACTACACCTTTAAATCCATCCTGTACGTGCATCATCAAATTTTATACTGTACTATTTATTTATACTATTTATACTGTATATATATATATATATATATATATATATATATATACACTCACCTAAAGGATTATTAGGAACACCTGTTCAATTTCTCATTATTGCAATTATCTAATCAACCAATCACATGGCAGTTGCTTCAATGCATTTAGGGGTGTGGTCCTGGTCAAGACAATCTCCTGAACTCCAAACTGAATGTCAGAATGGGAAAGAAAGGTGATTTAAGCAATTTTGAGCGTGGCATGGTTGTTGGTGCCAGACGGGCCGGTCTGAGTATTTCACAATCTGCTCAGTTACTGGGATTTTCACGCACAACCATTTCTAGAGTTTACAAAGAATGGTGTGAAAAGGGAAAAACATCCAGTATGCGGCAGTCCTGTGGGCGAAAATGCCTTGTTGATGCTAGAGGTCAGAGGAGAATGGGCCGACTGATTCAAGCTGATAGAAGAGCAACTTTGACTGAAATAACCACTCGTTACAACCGAGGTATGCAGCAAAGCATTTGTGAAGCCACAACACGCACAACCTTGAGGCGGATGGGCTACAACAGCAGAAGACCCCACCGGGTACCACTCATCTCCACTACAAATAGGAAAAAGAGGCTACAATTTGCACGAGCTCACCAAAATTGGACAGTTGAAGACTGGAAAAATGTTGCCTGGTCTGATGAGTCTCGATTTCTGTTGAGACATTCAGATGGTAGAGTCAGAATTTGGCGTAAACAGAATGAGAACATGGATCCATCATGCCTTGTTACCACTGTGCAGGCTGGTGGTGGTGGTGTAATGGTGTGGGGGATGTTTTCTTGGCACACTTTAGGCCCCTTAGTGCCAATTGGGCATCGTTTAAATGCCACGGCCTACCTGAGCATTGTTTCTGACCATGTCCATCCCTTTATGACCACCATGTACCCATCCTCTGATGGCTACTTCCAGCAGGATAATGGACCATGTCACAAAGCTCGAATCATTTCAAATTGGTTTCTTGAACATGACAATGAGTTCACTGTACTAAAATGGCCCCCACAGTCACCAGATCTCAACCCAATAGAGCATCTTTGGGATGTGGTGGAACGGGAGCTTCGTGCCCTGGATGTGCATCCCACAAATCTCCATCAACTGCAAGATGCTATCCTATCAATATGGGCCAACATTTCTAAAGAATGCTTTCAGCACCTTGTTGAATCAATGCCACGTAGAATTAAGGCAGTTCTGAAGGCGAAAGGGGGTCAAACACAGTATTAGTATGGTGTTCCTAATAATCCTTTAGGTGAGTGTATATATAATAAATGAAACCCATGAATGTTTTGTTTATATTGAACCCATGCCATGCCTTATTTGATCTAAATAACCGCTATTTGTAAATAAATAAATTATATATATTAAAATAAATAAATGTATTTATTATTTAAATATATTATAATAAATAAAATTATTTGTGAAATTTACTTGCAATTTCTGGGTGAAATTGTTTAAAAGTAAATCCTACACCATTTATTAGTGTAAAATTGTTTTCGGTAATTAAAATACAGCCGAAATAAAATAAAATATTAGATGAACAATTTGAATTATACAAAACTTAAACGGAAATTATAAATGTTGCCTTGGAAACGAGTTTAAGTTGAAGTAAAAAATTCACTCAAATTAAAACTTAAAGACTTATAGAAATATATATTAAAAAAAAAGAATAAAAATGACAAAAGCACATAAAAATTTTAAACTAAATTTAAAATAAACCTAAATTAATAGCTAATTAAACTATTAATAAATACTATAATATATAAAAAATAATAAAATAACATTCAAAACTCTCTAGACGTGGGCTGATTGAGCAATAGCTCAGAGAAATACCTTGTATCCCCGTGCAGCACCACATCAAATCCCAGACGCTGATGTATTCCTAACATGCCCAGGCAACTTCCACCAGTGATTAAAGATGATTATCGGAAGTCGTTGTTTGACTAATCCGGATTAATGGCATTGAAGGATTAATGCACTTGTGCTTGAACTCATGTGGCCTGTCAGTGGGATCCTGCAAAAGGATATGAACATTGAAAAAAGGTTGAGTGAGGTAATGGAGGTCATGGATTTCTGAGGTTTATTCTGTAAGATCTCTCCCAGGGTAGCTGAGAGTTTAACCAGACCCTCCTAATCTACAGCGATTCTCTGATAAAAACACACCACCGGCTTAAAACCTGCCATTCATCTTCTCATATAGAGCATTTTAGTACGCCATTCAAGTAAAAGCTTTTGATGCATTGTTTTTACAGTACAAAATAAAGGCTAGATGTCTACAAGTCTTCAACTTTAAAAAAAAACTGCTATGGCTTTCTTAGCGGTAGGTGGTCCTTGTCAACATTCAATCCAATTGCTATGATATTTTATACTGTAAACTTTGTAAAATATAAAGTAAACTTTTAAAATACATGTGCATTATGCGCATCATTTCATACTGCACATTTCTCACAGGAAATGCACAAAATCCACCATATTTTTTATCCCAAACAAATGGGCAACATCAGCCAGAGATGTTTGAGTATTTGTCTGTGAGGTGTCAGGTGGAGAAGTTAAATTGCCGTTACCCCTGAGAGCAGACGCTTCAGCACACAGCTGTTTCAGCCGCTTTACTCACAGTCAGGCCTCGGTCTGTCATCAGCATCTAGTTTCACTGGCAAACAGAGGAGGACCGTACCAGTGTGGCATATAGAAAGACCGCCATCTTTTTAACAATAAACATTTGATAACCCAGTATTTAAAGCAAGGTTGTACCTTTATAATTGAACTAAGAATGCCTTTTTAATTCATTGATAAAGTTTTCAGTCTTCACTGCATAAATTATAAATGAAATATAGATGAATCCTTATTAAAGCTACAAACATTATTCAGTCAAGAGTAGTGAGTGATTTTCTCTTTCTTTTGTTCTTTGATTGTCTAATGACAGACATCACATCAGCGGGTTTATTAGGCTGCTGTCACTTTAAGAGCTGCCACACATGACGCGGATCTGACACAACTCTGTGGGCCCTATCATACACCTGGCGCAATATTTTTTATTTAGTACTGTCCTGAGTCTCTTGTTTGTCCTGATCATTTAAACCCTCCAGGTTTTTCTGCAAATTCTTTGGTTTTTCAGCATCTTTTGCATATTTGAGCCCTTTCCAGCTGTGGATGTATGATTTTGAGATTCTGAGGAGGAGGATGTGTACATTTTTCTTATTTTGTTTAAAGATCATATTTTGTTCATTTGGTACTGCCCTTCGGAAGCAACAGAAGAGACATGTTTCTCAGAAGACAAAATAAGTATAATTTACCCTGATCTTCAAATTCAAAAAGTTTTCACCCCCTTTTTTAATGCATTGTGTTTCCTTCTGGAGCATCAGTGAATGTTTGAACCTTTTTAATAGTTGTGTTTGAGTTCCTCAGTCGTCCTCACTGTGAAAAGATGGATCTCAAAATCCTACAGTAACTGCTGGAGAGGGTTCAAATATGCAGAAGATGCTGGAAATCTGAAGAATTTGCAGGACCTGGAGGATTTTTCTGAAGAACATTGGTCAGTTTAACTGCTCAGGACAAACAAGAGACTCAAGAACAACCATCACAAAACACACACACAGCCGTGGATCATCCAGGGAACGACACACAGTATTTTTGAACGGGGTCATTTTTATAAATTCAGCAATTATTTTGTCTTGTGAACTACGTATGTCAGCATCTGTTATTTGAAATGGCTGATTCTGGACAGTACTAAATAAAAATTAACATGCATTTTCCCCTGTTATTTTGTTAAAATTATTAACATTTTGCAGATTCTGCAAGGTGTATGTAAACTTTTCAGTAATTTGGTATAGACATATTTGGAATACTTTAGACATCACTATAGTTATGAATACATTTGTCTATATATATATATGCACCTCTCTGTGGATCTTGTTTTTTTCCTGTCACCGGTAACTAATTCGACGTCTGCTTAAACTGAGAGCCGCTGCCTGAGAGATGCATTTCATGCGATGCGCTCTGTGCTGAATTAGCATTTCTTTGCCTGAGGTCTGAATAGGGAATGTGGCCACCTTTACCATTTTGTTGCCATTAAAAATGGAAGCGACACCAAAGAAAAGGAAATAGATGAAATTGAAATTAGATTAAGAGCAGAGCAAATGTTCATATGCTGTGGAGGAAACATGCAGTCCTGCAGGACGCTTTTGATTCTCTCATATTCAGTCCTTCCATCTTGTGTTTGTTCGCCTTTGTCTGCTGTGCTTTAAATGTCATCTTGCATTGACCTCATGAATACTGTGTGTGTGTGTGTGTGTGTGTATCTGCAGGGCAGTGTGTGTGTGTAGATGCTGTATCTTATTCTAGTCATTCTGAGCAGCTGTGGCGTGTTTACAATCTTGTCCTCTGGTTTTTTTGAAAGAGCATCTTGAAAATCACCTAAAACTGCAGAACAATGGCATTGCACTGAATGTTTCTCAGAAGAGAGATTAATTGATATTTCATAGCTCATCTGATGCTCACTAATGTTTCTTCAAGTATCAAATTTCTCTAAAAAGCTTTTGAGAAAAAAGACACAAATGTGTTAATTATTAACATTAAGAAATAGTATAGAGCTTTAAAATGAATGTGTTGCAGCTTGGATCAAATGTTTGAGATCATATTGAGATTTATGTATTTGAATTACATTTAAAATTTCCATCCATTTGGATGACACAGTTTTAACATAAACTAATAAACTTAATGTGATGCATAAATTGCTTAAAATCAGCATAAATCCATTCATTGTGAAATTTATTCAGTTAAGAAGTATGAACATATATGGCTAGCTGTGGAACAAGCAATATTCAATTAGTTAAATATATAAGATTGAAATTAATTGGATTTATTGATGATAAATATATAAACCTGGTTAGTTGTGTATTTTAAACACATTCAGTTTATTAGTACTATTACAGAAATCTACAAATATGCATCACATTAAGTTTATTAGTTTGTTTATGTTAAAACTGTGTGATCCAAACGGATGGAAATTGTATATGCATTTTCAAATACATAAACTTTAATTTAGGCTTAAATATATTTTTTAAGTGTATCTTTTACAGTAGAAAGCTCAGAGTGGTAAGGAAATCAAACACTAAGTATTAAAATGCATGACATGAATGATTCCTCAAATTATGTTTAGATATTTTTAATATTATCTTATAATTTGGCAGCAGGTACAGTGGGGAGAACAAGTATTTGATACACTGCCGATTTTGCAGATTTTCCTACTTACAAAGCATGTAGAGGTCTGTAATTTTTATCATAGGTACTCTTCAACTGTGAGAGACGGAATCTAAAACAAAAATCCAGAAAATCACATTGTATGATTTTTAAATAATTAATTTACATTTTATTGCATGACATAAGTATTTGATCACCTACCAACCAGTAAGAATTCTGGCTCTCACAGACCTGTTAGTTTTTCTTTAAGAAGCCCTCCTGTTCTCCACTCATTACCTGTATTAACTGCACCTGTTTGAACTCGTTACCTGTATAAAAGACACCTGTCCACACACTCAATCAAACCGACTCCAACCTCTCCACAATGGCCAAGACCAGAGAGCTGTGTAAGGACATCAGGGATAAAATTGTAGACCTGCACAAGGCTGGGATGGGCTACAGGACAATAGGCAAGCAGCTTGGTGAGAAGGCAACAACTGTTTGTGCAATTATTAGAAAATGGAAGAAGTTCAAGATGACGGTCGATCTCCCTCGGTCTGGGGCACCATGCAAGATCTCACCTCGTGGGGCATCAATGATCATGAGGAAGGTGAGGGATCAGCCCAGAACTACACGGCAGGACCTGGTCAATGACCCGAAGAGAGCTGGGACCACAGTCTCAAAGAAAACCATTAGCAACACACTATGCCGTCATGGATTAAAATCCTGCAGCGCACGCAAGGTCCCCCTGCTCAAGCCAGCGCATGTCCAGGCCCGTCTGAAGTTTGCCAATGACCATCTGGATGATCCAGAGGAGGAATGGGAGAAGGTCATGTGGTCTGATGAGACAAAAATAGAGCTTTTTGGTCTAAACTCCACTCGCCGTGTTTGGAGGAAGAAGAAGGATGAGTACAACCCCAAGAACACCATCCCAACCGTAAAGCATGGCGGTGGAAACATCATTCTTTGGGGATGCTTTTCTGCAAAGGGGACAGGACGACTGCACCGTATTGAGGGGAGGATGGATGGGGCCATGTATCGCGAGATCTTGGCCAACAACCTCCTTTCCTTAGTAAGAGCATTGAAGATGGGTCGTGCCTGGGTCTTCCAGCATGACAACGACCCGAAACACACAGCAAGGGCAACTAAGGAGTGGCTCTGTAAGAAGCATCTCAAGGTCCTGGAGTGGCCTAGCCAGTCTCCAGACCTGAACCCAATAGAAAATCTTTGGAGGGAGCTGAAACTCCGTATTGCCCAGCGAGTAGGTCTGTATGGAGGAGTGGGCCAAAATCCCTGCTGCAGTGTGTGCAAACCTGGTCAAGAACTACAGGAAATGTATGATCTCTGTAATTGCAAACAAAGGTTTCTGTGCCAAATATTAAGTTCTGCTTTTCTGATGTATCAAATACTTATGTCATGCAATAAAATGCAAATTAATTACTTAAAAATCATACAATGTGATTTTCTGGATTTTTGTTTTAGATTCCGTCACTCACAGTTGAAGAGTACCTATGATAAAAATTACAGACTTCTACATGCTTTGTAAGTGGGCAAACCTGCAAAATTGGAAGTGTATCAAATACTTGTTCTCCCCACTGTATATTAGGCTGCTGTCACTTTAAGACCTGACGCATGGATCCATTACACTGTTACACATGCATTTTTTCTCAACTGTTTATGGTCACTTAAAACAGAACTGACTGTGTTCACGTGAATACTCGCCAAGACCGGCATTTTGACATTATTTTGTGTGTATTTGACTGTTTAAACGCAATAAGCAGCGAAAACAAACTCGATTTAATGAGTAAAATTATGCGCAATACGCGCAATCCCACTCTGAAATTCAAGCCCTGTAACACCAGCAATATTCATCCGGAGCAAATGAAACGAATGAGTGAGAAGAGGCGGGTTTGTGTGTAACTCGCTGTCAGAGAGATGAGACGCTGGTATCGTGTGTCTATTCTGCGGAAAATGAGTATTGGAAGCATTTCAGATCGATATGTAGCTAAAAATCTAGGTTTTTGACAACACTACATTGCACTTAGTTTATTATTTCAGATGCCTTATTTAAAGACTACAGTTGAAAAACTTTCAAGCCCTGTGTATATATATATATATATATTCTAACTCAGCAGAGTTAGGGAGCAGAATGACAAAAACATAAAAAAAATATTATATGCATCAGCAGAACATTTTTTTTCTCCCACGCTCACGTGAGCATCCACTCCAATGAATCAAATGTGAAGTGCCAAAAAAGTCTTTGGTGTGGAATTAAAGGAAACCACGTTAGAGTTGATCGCTGCCGGTGGCCACTGGAGCACATCTTAACGGCTCATAGCGCTTTTATTCCACCCACCTCAGTGAAGAGACCTGCCACTGTCAATCATTCTCTTGTAGTCGGTGCTGGCACAAACACACCTCGCTCGCTGACGTGACCTCTGATAAACAGCGTGTCATAGCAGACTAATCCTGCGTCGTGCATTAATGGCTGAGGACGTGAGGGGGGTGCAGTTCTGTGGTGGTCCTGTCTACTCGGTTAGTCATTGTGGAGTGATAAGAGGAAATAACTGGCTATCTGAAACCTTCTCTGGGTGGTCCAGGTGTTAAAGAAATTGTCTTTGCATGTCTGAATGTTTTTTTACGGTTAAGGTTACATTGCTCATCTCATCTCTGTATTTTGATGTGGTTAAACGGAATAAAATAATAATTTACTCACCCTCATGTTTTTCCAAACCAGTATGCTGTGGAACACAAAAGAAGGAATTTAGAATCTTTATCTATATAAAGATTCTATATATGATTTAAAAATGACATTAGTCATACAGTCATATTTCAATCACTTTTGTGTGTATATATATATATATGTGTGTGTGTGTGTGTGTGTATAAACATATATATATAATAGGATTAAAGGTTATATATATATATATTATATTGTATATTATATTTATATTATATATATAACATTTAATCCTATTATATGTATGTGTATGTATATATATATATATTTTTTTATGAACCTTTATTTTTAGGAGAGAAGATCCATGTGAAAATAACCAAAGATCATTTTAAAATTATTGCATATTAATATTTAAATGGCATGTTTTGGGACAGGTCTCAGTATCCGTGGCAGTCAGGATGAAGACCCTCCTGACCCTCAGCTCATGCGTCTGGATAACATGCTGCTGGCAGAGGGCGTGTCTGGACCAGAGAAAGGGGGCGGGGCAGCAGCGGTTGCTGCGGCAACAGCGGCGGTGGGAGTTGGAGCTGACAACTCCATCGAGCACTCGGACTACAGAGCAAAACTCACCCAGATTAGACAGATCTACCACACCGAGCTGGAGAAATACGAGCAGGTCTGCAACATCACGCCAGAATTCAACCTGTACACCAGTGCATATACAGGAATATACAGCTATCAGAAACATGAGTAATCAGACATCATATCGCTGCTTGTTACTGGAAAAATGACACTACACAGATAAACTACTATCCTTCTAGGGGAAAACGTAGCTAAGTTTCTTTTCTCATGCAATGAAAACATTTACATGACCATACACATAATGAACAGTATTTTTTTATGAGCTTTTATTTTTATATTTTCAGTTTGTATTTAATTTTAGTAAAATTTATAGGCATTTTTAAATATATTAATTTATGAATTAATTTTATTTTTATGTCAGTTTTAGATATATTTTAATTTATATTATTAGTTTTATGGTAACACTTTAGAATAAGGTCTCATTAGTTAATGCATTAGTTAACATTAACTAACTATGAGAAATATATTTTTACAGCATTTATTAACCTTTGTTAATGTTAGTTAATAAAAATATTCATATTCATGTTAGTTCACAGTGCATTAACTAATGTTAACAGATAAAACCTTTGATTTTAAAAATGTATTTGTAAATGCTGAGATTGACATTAACTAAGATTAATAAATGCTGTAGAAATATTGCCCATTATAGTTCATGTTAAGTAATGTAGTTAACTACTGTTGAAACCTTATTGAATGCAAATGAAACCTCATTGTAAGTCTTACCAGTTTGCCGTATTTTTTGGTTACGAGTAATTTGATTGGTTCACAACTTGTTGCATAGGTGTGCAACTTGTTTTCATTTGATTTATTTCTGTGTCTTTTGTTTTTCAAATATTTTATTTTATTATCAGTTAAGTTCTTTATTTCTTTTAATTTATATTTTTTATTTGTATTAATTTTTGTGTTAATTTTTTGGTTTTATTTATTTCCAGATACAAATTTTAGTGCTTCAACTCAATGCTTATCTCATATTTAATCCTTTATTTGATTTCAGCTTTATTTCTGTTAATAGTTTTAGTTAACCACAATAACCCTGAAAACGATTTTGCATTCACTATCACTTACAAGTAATTTGATTGGTTCACAGGCATGCAACGAGTTCACGACCCATGTGATGAACCTGTTGAGGGAGCAGTCTCGCACACGACCCATCTCGCCCAAAGAGATCGAGCGCATGGTGAACATCATCCACCGCAAGTTCAGCTCCATCCAGATGCAGCTCAAGCAGAGCACCTGTGAGGCCGTCATGATCCTCAGGTCCCGCTTCCTCGACGCCAGGTCAGAAACTCAGGACTTATGCACATTGACTTTCATGCATTTGGGAAATGCTTTTATCCAAAACAACTTACATAACATTTAATGTATGCATTTTTCCAGCATACTGTATGTGTTTGCAATCTATAATACGCCTCATTTACATAAAAAGGTTGTGTAGAAAGGCACGGAAAATGAATAACACATTCTATGGAGCCTCTAAAGGGACATGGTTAGAGTTGCTGCGGTAGTCGATTACATTACAGTACATCAGATTTCATGTATCACGTGAAGAGTGATGTTGGAGGATTTGGTGCACAAAAGATCCTGAGCGTCATTGACGAATATCTTATATGTGGTCAGTTCCGCCGCTCCCATACACAGAGTACACGTGATCGCAAATTTGAAAGTAAAAAGTGAGTGCATTCAAAACCACATATATTGATAGCAGCTCCCTGATGCCTGCAAATTATATGCAATATAATGACCCAACATTATGAGCACTTTATCTACGGGAATGAGTAAAATTATGCGCAATACGTGCAATCCCACGCTGAAGTTCAAGCCCTGTAACACCAGCAATATTCATCCGGAGCAAATGAAGTGAGTGAGTGAGGAGGGGCAGGTTTGTGTGTCACTCGCTGTCGGAGAGATGAGACGCTGGTATCGTGTGTCTATTCTGCGGAAAATGAGTATTGGAAGCATTTCAGATCGATATGTAGCTAAAAATCTAGATTTTTGACAACACTACATTGCACTTAGTTTATTATTTCAGATGCCTTTTTTAAAGACTACAGTTGAAAACGTATATATTATATATCAAATTCATCCCACCAAAGTGGCTAGTAGTGATTGCGGGCTCGGCGGGTGTTAATCTCAAGCCCTGTGTATATATATATATATATATATATTCTAACTCAGCAGAGTTAGGGAGCAGAATGACAAAAACATAAAAAAAGATTATATGCATCAGCAGAGTATTTTTTTTCTCCCACACTCACGTGAGCATCCACTCCATTGCCTGCAAACTCAGAATCAAATGTGAAGTGCCAAAAAAGTCTTTGGTGTGGAATTAAAGGAAACCACGTTAGAGTTGATCGCTGCAGGTGGCCGCTGGAGCACATCTTAACGGCTCATAGCGCTTTTATTCCACCCATCTCAGTGAAGAGACCTGCCACTGACCCAACATTATGAGCACTTTATTTAATTTACATGCAGTATGGCCTTTGTTTGTAATATGCACTTAATTATTCTTTAAATGTATATGTTGGCAAGTCTATAATTTTGTTGTATGTTGTACAATGCCAATAAAGATCTAATTTAATCTAATCTAATCTATATAATTGCGAGGGAATGCAAAAGCATTGAAACTAGTACTTTCAAATCGATTAATCATGATTTGTTGCATCTAACATTAAAGTTTGTGTATATATACACAGTATATGTGCGCACACACACACATACACTATATTGCCAAAAGTATTAGGACACCCCTCCAAATCATTGAATTCAGGTGTTCCAATCACTTCCATGGCCAAAGGTGTATAAAATCAAGCACTAGGCATGCAGACGCTTCTACAAACGTTGTGAGAGAATGGGTTGCTCTCAGGAGCTCAGTGAACTCAAGCGTGGTACCGTGATAGGTTGCCACCTGTGCAATAAATCCATTCGTGAAATTTCCTCACTACTAAATATTCCACGGTCAACTGTTAGTGGTATTATAACAAAGTGGAAGCAATTGGGAACAACAGCAACTCAGCCATGAAGTGGTAGGCCACATAAAATCACAGAGCGGGGTCAGCGCATGCTGAGGGTCACAGTGCGCAGAAGTCGCCAACTTTCTGCAGAGTCAATAGCTACAGACCTCCAAACTTTGTGTGGCCTTCAGATTAGCTCAAGAACAGTTCGTAGAGAGCTTCATGGAATGGGTTTCCATGGCCGAGCAGTGGTGTAAAGCACGCCACCACTGGACTCTAGAGCAGTGGAGACGTGTTCTCTGGAGTGACCAATCACACTTCTCTGTCTGGAAATCCCATGGACGAGTCTGGGTTTGGCAGTTTCCAGGAGAACGGTACTTGCCTGACTGCACTGTGCCAAGTGTAAAGTTTGGTGGAGGGGGGATTATGGTGTGGGGGTTGTTTTTCAGAGGTTGGGCTTGGCCTCTTAGTTCCAGTGAAAGGAACTCTTAATGCTTCAGCATACCAAGACATTTTGGACAATTTCATGCTCCCAACTTTGTGGGAACAGTTTGGGAATGGCCCCTTCCTGTTCCAACATGCCTGCGCACCAGTGCACAAAGCAAGGTCCCTAAAGACATGGATGAGCGAGTTTGGTGTGCAGGAACTTGACTGGCCTGCACAGAGTCCTGACCTTAACCCAACAGAACACCTTTGGGATGAATTAGAGCGGAGACTGCGAGCCAGGCCTTCTCGTCCAACATCAGTGCCTGACCTCACAAATGCGCTTCTAGAAGAATGGTCAAAAATTCCCATAAACACACTCCTAAACCTTGTGGAAAGCCTTCCCAGAAGAGTTGAAGCTGTTATAGCTGCAAAGGGTGGGCCAACTCCATATTAAATCCTATGGATTAAGAATGGGATGTCATTAAAGTTCATGTGCATGTAAAAGCAGACATTATATAAACACAAACTTTTATGTTAGATGCAATTAATCACGATTAATCAATTTGACAGCACTAATTGGAACATATTTTTTTCTGCCATCTCATATTTTTTCCCATCGCTATGTCCCTTTAGGGGCTCCATAGAATACGTCACTTCCTTTCCGAACATAGTATCCGGCTTCGGGCACATCAGTGTAGTAGATAATGCTTGGATTGCAGGTGGTTCGTGAATAAGCCCCAGGTTTTTTGCTCTAAAATACAAAGCACAAAACTGGCTAGTAAATTCAAACATCATTTTGCCCCGAAGAAACTGTCCTACTAATAATGCACTGTAACTTACTTTGGATAGTAAAGCATTTGCTTAATAAAGAAAAAAGATTATTGGTGGTGTGTCTGTGTTTTTGCACATGTAGGTGTTTTTGCTAGTGTGGGTATGTTTCTCATTGTACTCGATGTGCTGAAAGCGTGGCATGTGTGAATGAGTGGGTGATGTGGTAATATTTTAAGGTCTTGTGAATCCTCTGGAGAACTGAGCTTAAACTGCCAGAAGATTAAGTTGGGTGGGCACAGGAAATTTGCCAATTAATTCCGGTTGGCTTGCAAGGGCACGAGTTACTTAAAGCTGAGTAAATTATGCATAAATCTGCTCATCAGAGAATTATTCAAATGATTCATTCGAATTATTCGAATGAATGTAAATGAAGCAGACAGCGATTGGTGGGCTCAGTGATGACATCATAAAGAGAGTGAGAGAGTGGCTGCTAAGGGCAGATTTAATCTAGCACCATTTATTGATTTAACCCTATAAAGCCTACTGTATCACATTTCATACGCAAATTGCTAAGGCAAGATCAAAACTTTGTGAAAAGCCTGTTCAGTATCAGTATCAATATGATCATCAGGCTTTTGAGGAACGTTTATTTGTTCATCTCTCAATCGTCATTGCATTGCATTATATGTTTTTAAAATACTATGCTTTGATAATAAACTTAAGCATTTAAAACATATAAAACATCTTATAAAACATATTATTGCCAGATATAGAGTGACGACTGATATTTAAATGCATTTTATCTAAGTATTTGCTATACTGTAATAAAGATCTCATTGATTTACTTTACAAGCATCAGAATTTCATCTTACTTTTTGGCCATTTAAATATCAGCAACTGCACTAAATTAAATATGTTTGCTCAGTTTGGGATGTTTTTTTGCTTCTCAAGTATGAAATCCATGTTGTCACTATATCATATGAGCCATAAAATGATGTATCAAATACTCAACAAAAAAACATGGTAGCACTTTATTTTATAGTCCTGTTCCCCATGTACATACTATTATAGCAATTACAATAGCTGGGTAATAATTAGGTACTAACCCTGAACCTACTCTTAAACCTAACCTTAACCCATGTAGTCACCTTATATTACCCAGTACGTTCTTAGGTAAGTACACTGTAAGTACACATACTGTACAATAAAGTACAACCACAAATACATATGCAACTTTTTTCTTTAGATTTTCCATTTTAAAAAATGAGATTTTTCAGTCTATTATTTCATATGTCAGGCTTTACAGGGTTAAGCAAATCAATTGTTTTGGGCCACATCAGGGTCCTAATAAAATAACCTACACTGAATAATATATACTTTATGCATTGCGGTATAGTTACAGCATCTACCAGCAGGGGGTCATTAGACCATGCTAACCAGCTAAACCTTTGAAAACAATGATTAATTATGTGATTCTGTGGTGTTGCTAGTGAAAATCACACTTTAGTATGTAAAGATATTGAAATGGTTCAGGATCTAACAATACCAATGATTTCTTTTTTTCTGTTTTATACTTCTCCAGGAGGAAAAGGCGCAACTTTAGCAAGCAGGCGACAGAGATTTTGAATGAGTATTTCTACTCTCACCTCAGTAACCCGTATCCCAGCGAGGAGGCCAAAGAGGAGCTGGCGAAGAAGTGTGCCATCACAGTGTCACAGGTGAGTGTTGAAGTCACCAGTAGTCCAGTTCTCGGACGATACTGCGCACACGAGCCTTCAGCTGTGAAACAAGAGGAGATTTTATTCACAATCTGAGCAAAATCACTAACAAATTTGTTAGAGGTGGTCTGTGACACTGTGAAGGTGCAGAGAATTTGGCTCAAAATACAAGTGAAGAAGCACAGCAAAGCTAACATCTCGAAATGAGCGTGAAGTGAAGCAACAGCGAGCGCACGGTTTTCTGCAGCACGGATCCTGGAAGTATTTTTCCCATTGCTTTTTTTATTATAAAAACTTCCGAAAATTTTGTAAATGTACTGTTGTGAGTTACTAAAACCATAAAGAATTGCAAACGATTTGGTCCCAGTTTATATTAGGTGTCTTTACCTACTAGTCAAGTTACCTTTATTTATATAGTGCATTTTACAATACAGATTGTTTTAAAGCAGCTTTACAGTGGTAGCAGGAAAATAATGCAACAAAATTTGTTTCGGCTGTGCAGCCGCTGTGGAGAAAACAGTGATGTCATCATCCAGCTCAGTTCAATTCTCATACGATGGTGTCAATTCAGGCAGATCAGTAATATAGTTGAATATTTAGTGTTCACAACTAAGAAAGCCAAAAGACAAAGCGACGGTGGCAAGGAACCAAAAATCCATCAGGTGACAGAATGGAGAAAAAAAACTCCGGAGAAACCAGGCTCAGTCGGGGTGCCAGTTCTCCTCTGGCCAACGAACAAACAGTGTATGATTATGATTCAGGCAACATTTCAGGTCAGAAGTCAGATTAGATCGGAACATTCAGAATATTTGTCCAGTTCCATCTGGTTGAAGATCGGAGTCATCACGCCAGAGACGGGCTTGTTGAGGATCAGTGCCACTGGATGTCGTGTCGATGAGACCTTCACAAGGGAGAGTCTAGTTGACACGGTCTCTGCTGACACTTCAGGGAAGCGTTGTGGTCGTGTCTAGGCGCAGGTCCACCATCTGCTCTGGATACGGCTCGGATCCGGCTGACTACAGTAACCTCGGGATAAACAGAGAGACTAATATTTCCGTAGATGCCTTTCTTCTTATGATGCAACAAGTACGTCAGGTGTTACAGGAAGTGTTCCTGGTTCCGGTTGACCTCATTTATTCAGCCTAACAATCCTTTAACGGATATGAATCATAGAAATGTGATAGTCATATAACTATGCCAGGTTAAAGAGATGCGTTTTCAGTCTAGATTTAAACTGACAGAGTGTGTCTGCTTCCCGAACAATGCTAGGAAGACTGTTCCAAAGTTTAGGTGCTAAATAGGAAAAGGATCGACCACCAGCAGTTGATTTTGATATTCTAGGTATTATCAACTGGCCAGAATTTTGAGACCGCAACAGACGAGATGGAGTATAATGCGTTAAAGCTCGCTCAAGTACTGGGGAGCTAAACCATTTAGTGCTTTGTAAGTAATTAACAAGATTTTAAAATGTATGCGATGTTTAATAATGCAGTGCAGTGTTGACAGAACCAGGCTAATATGGTTCTAGTAAGAACTCTAGCTGCTGCGTTTTGGACCAGCTGGAGTTTGTTTATTAGGCATGCAGGGCAACCACCCAGTAGAGCATTACAATAATCTAGCGTTGAGGTCATGAACGCATGAACTAACTGTTCAGCATTTGTCATTGAGAGCATATGTCGTAATTTAGATATATTTTCAAGATGGAAAAATGCTAGAAATGTGGCTTTCAAATGAAAGATTGGTATCAAAGAGCACACCCAGGTTCCTAACTGACAACGAAAGTGGTCACATGGTGCAAGTAGGTGCTCTCAGAAAATTCCCAGCTTACAAGTTGTATTCACGAGCTCTACGAGGACGTGATCACTTTTTACAAGTTGAAATCTCGTAATTGCGGTAGTTACGACATGCAATGAACGCACCTTTACATAAAATGTTAGTACATACTAGTAGTTAAAGACACTTCATATAAAGTGGGACCAACAATTTAATCAATTCAATTGGTGGTTGTGTCTTATCACAACTACTGACTTTTATGCTCCAATGCTACAATTTCCCATATTAACGTTAAGTAGGTAGCTACTAAGTCTCAGCAAGCAAGTAAACTATATAGATATCGGTGCAGAATTGTATATTCCACTCTGTTTACTGAACTTATCAGTAATCAGTACTTTTGGACACATAGAAATCCAAATCATGAAGTCTACATTACACAAAAAAAAAAAAAAAAAAAAAAAAAAAAAAAACAACCACACATTTTTTTTTAGATAAATCCACCCCTAAATGACACATAAATTAACTGAACTGTAGTTCCATGAGACTGGTAGACCGTGTTATTTTTGTATTATTTATATACAGTGCATCCGGAAAGTATTCACGGCGCTTCACTTTTTCCACATTTTGTTGTTACAGCCTTATTCCAAAATTGATTAAATTCATTATTTTTTTCCTCAATTCTACAAACAATACCCCATAATGACAATGTGAAAGAAGTTTGTTTGAAATCTTTGCAAATTTATTAAAAATAAAAAACAAAACAAAAATCACATGTACATAAGTATTCACCGCCTTTGCTCAATACTTTGTTGAAGCACTTTTGGCACCAATTACAGCCTCAAGTCTTTTTGAGTATGATGCTACAAGCTTGGCACACCTATTTTTGGGCAGTTTCTCCCATTCTTCTTTGCAGGACCTCTCAAGCTCCATCAGGTTGGATGGGGAGTGTCGGTGCACAGCCATTTTCAGATATCTCCAGAGATGTTCAATCGGGTTCAAGTCTGGGCTCTGGCTACGCCACTCAAGGACATTCACAGAGTTGTCCCGTAGCCACTCCTTTGTTATCTTGGCTGTGTGCTTAGGGTCGTTGTCCTGTTGGAAGATGAACCGTCACCCCAGTCTGAGGTCCAGAGCGCTCGAAGCAGGTTTCATCAAGGATGTCCCTTTCCCTTTCAACTAGTCTCCCAGTTCCTGCCACTGAAAAACATCCCCACAGCATGATACTGCCACCACCATGCTTCACTGTAGGGATGGTATTGGCCAGGTGATGAGCCGTGCTTGGTTTCCTCCAGACATAACGCTTGCCATTCAGGCCAAAGAGTTTAATCTTTGTTTCATCAGACCAGAGAATTTTGTTTCTCATGGTCTGAGAGTCCTTCAGGTGCCTTATGGCAAACTCCAGGCGGCCTTTTACTGCCTGTAAAAAACGGAGTGGCTTCCGTCTGGCCACTCTACCATACAGGCCTGACTGGTGGAGTGCTGCAGAGATGGCTGTTCTTCTGGAAGGTTCTCCTTTCTCCACAGAGAAACGCTGGAGCTCTGTCAGAGTGACCATCGGGTTCTTGGTCACCTCCCTGACTAAGGCCCTTCTCCCCCGATCGCTCAGGAAGAGACCTGGTGGTTCCAAACTTCTTCCATTTATGGATGGAGGCCACTGTGCTCATTGGGACCTTCAATGCTGCAGAAATTTTTCTGTACCCTACCCCAGATCTGTGCCTCAATACAATCCTGTCTCGGAGGTCTACAGACAATTCCTTGGACTTCATGGCTTGGTTTGTGCTCTGACATGCACTGTTAACTGTGGGACCTTATATAGACAGGTGTGTGCCTTTCCAAATCATGTCCAATCAACTGAATTTACCACAGGTGGAATCCAGTCAAGTTGTCGAAACATCTCAAGGATGATCAGTGGAAACAGGATGCACCTAAGCTCAATTTTGAGTGTCATGGCAAAGGCTGTGACACTCAAACAAACTTCTTTCACATTGTCATTATGGGGTATTGTTTGTAGAATTGAGGAAAAAAAATTACGAATTTAATCCATTTTGGAATAAGGCTGTAACATAACAAAATGTGGAAAAAGTGAAGCGCTGTGAATACTTTCCGGATGCACTGTACTATTATAGTTTCCATTTATGGAAGCTTGTTTCCATCGCGGAATAAAACAATTAAAAAAATAATAGCGCCTTTTGATCTAACAATTCTGACTTTTTTCTCAGAATTGCGAGTTTATATCACAATTCTGACTTCATAACACAGTTGTGAGTTTATATCGCGCAATTCGGAGAAAAAAGATGTAAACTTGCAAAAAAAAGTCAGAATTGTAAGATAAAAAGTTGCAATTACCTTTTTTTATTTTTTATTCAGTAGCAGAAACAAGCTTCCATATCATTAATATTTTGAATTATTATTATTATTTGAAATTTTAGTTAAATTCTTAATAATTTTGCATGTGTATTTTTAGTAGTTTGTTTTTAAATTAAAAAAAAATAGTTTTAATTTATTTTTATTTCAGTTTTAGTTTATTTCAGTTAGTCATTTTAGTACTTCAACTTAAAAGCATTTAATTTTCATTTAGTTGAAGTTATCATCGAATATTTATATTTTATTTAAATTAAGAAATGTTTATTAATAGTTTTTAGGTTATTACTTCAGGATTGTAGGTAATGTAGTTCTTTACAGGAAATTCTGCAATTAGAAACAATATTGTTAAGTAGAAATCACACTGACACAGAAGCAATGAAAAAAGTTGTAATTTTTCAAAACTGTAAATAGAGATTATTAGGGTATGTTTTACATTAAATCAATGTGTTACTTGCAGTTTCTTTGTAATTATATCTGAAATTTACTAGCAATTTCTGAGTGAGTGAAAATTGTTTCGAAGTAAATCCTACACCAAATTTCTTTTCAGTGTAGAATCACATAACACCCTCAGTTTAAAACATGATCACTCTGAATGGCATTCGTACTTCCAGAGGCCGACTGTTGCGCTCAACTGAACTAGGCACACATTATGATGAACGTCTATCCTTTATTCAGCCTGTTTAATGGGAGCGGGTGTTGTTTGTGTAACGGATGTACAGGAGTCGTTACTGTAAAAAAAAGCCCCTTCTTTTTGTGCCCTTAGGGGAAGGGAAGCACCATCACTGTGTCACAGGTATGTCACTAAAGTATCCGTCCGTCCGCTGTGTTGTCTGTCGATGTTGGTTGCAGTGGCAGCCGTGTCTCTGTGTGCTGAAACAAACGATACATCAAACAGTCACTCATCCAGTGCAGCAGCTGCACTCATTCTTTACAGACCGCGCTGGAAATGCTAGTGTTCGTGTGGCCATAAGACAAAAAACAATGCATACATTTACTCACCACCGGGTACAGTTACATGCCTTTTTGCACTTGGATCATGTCTTCTGGCTGTCTTTTATTGGCTCCCGAGATTATGACATCAGCGAGGCGTTTTTATAGCGCCTCTTCAGTTATTCCGCCTCCCATTGGCAGTTTAAAACCTGTTTGGAGATATTTTATGAAGGAGCTATTGCTTGGGGTGGATGTGATTTTAATGTCTGGGTTTGTAGTAATGTTCTTTTGAAAAAGGTTGGTCCATTTACAACCCCATGAGAATAACAGTCGCTGTAAAACACATATAAACACGTTTTTCTAAGAACCTGTGAATGTTTTGTTTGCAGCATATAGTTCATTGGACTATGCAATGAAAAACATTTTTTTATGAATTCTATAAATTTGACAGGTAAATGTCATGAAAACTGTCAAGAATGTGTCTGGGTGACTTTTTTTTCCATTGTGGGGGAAAATGTGATTAATTTTAATCTAAATAATGTCATACGATACAAAAAATGTAATGGTGCTTAAAGAGGCTTCATTCTCTTTATGCAAAAAAACACTACTGGTCAAAAGTTTGAAATAATTAAAACATGAAAATTAAAAGATTAATTAAATAATTAAATGATTCTTTAATGTTTTTTATGTTCTTCAAGGTTGCATTTATTTAAACAGAAAAACAGTAAAATATTTAAAATGACTTTTCTGCTTGAATATGTTTTAAAATGTAAAATATAGCAGTAAAACTGTACTTTTAATAAATATTATTAATAAGCACCAATAATAACCGAGCAGTAAATCATCATATTAGAATGATTTCTGAAGGATCATGTGACACTGAAGACTGGAGTAATGATGCTGAAAATTCAGCTTTGCATCACAGAAATAAATTACATTTTAAAATATATTCACATAGAAAACAGTTATTTTAATTTGTAATAATATTTCACAATATTACAAATTTTACTGTATTTTTGACTAAATAAATGCAGCCGTGGTGAGCAAAAGAGACTTTTTTTTTTGTCAAAAGCATAAAAAAAAAAAATCATACCAACCTCAAACTTTTGAATGGTAGTGTATAATTTCTTTTTTTTGTCCTTTTGATTTTGGGGATTTTATTTTTTAATAATATTTATATATATAAAATATAATATAGCATTTCCTCATGAGATTCATCCACATTTGCCTCTCTTTCTCTCTATCTCAGGTGTCTAACTGGTTTGGTAATAAACGTATTCGCTATAAGAAGAACATTGGTAAGTTCCAGGAAGAGGCGAATCTGTACGCAGCGAAGACAGCAGTGACGGCGACTCAGGCTGTGGCGGCCGCTGTACAGAACAGCCAGACCAACTCGCCCGCAACGCCCAGCTCTGGTACACACACACACACACACACTATGGACGAGACCACCGGGGCTAGTTGTCACTAATGTTTTGAGTCCATTTGCAATACTTGTTTTCTCTAGTAGTAGTTTTGCATATTGGTTTCAAATATAAACATTTGTTGCCCAAAACAGTGGTATCCTTAAATTAATTGCCAGTCATCAACAGGTAAATAACTTAAATAGCCCACTGTGACAACATGCCCTGCTATAGGGGTCAACAAGTGTTAAATGAACTGTATCTTTTCTCCTAGACAGTAACAGCGGAAATATTTGATAGCTTTTTCATAGCCAGCACATAAGGTTTGTGTCTACACAGAAAATAACCCCCTGTGAAACATTCAAAACTGTGACAACTTGCTCCACTCTCCCCTATATACAGTAAATTGTCTAATTATTTGGTCTTGAACATGCAATTTAAGAGTTTAAATGGGTTCTGTTCTGTCATTTTCTCTACAGGTTTTCAGATGAAAGATGAAGACTTTCAGTTGGACGGAGCAGAAGACAAAAACAATCTGTTAAACAACATGTTCACTGGTACGGCGACTTGAAGACACTTCCTGTGATGATGGTTACAGTGAACTTCCTCTGTCTCTGTGTTCATTTGTGTATGTGCATATACAGTGACCCCAAAAATGATCCATTTGGATAATTATTTTAACCCTCTAAAGCCTGACAAGCTTTTGTTTGTTTTAAATGGAACACTTTATTGAACCTTTAGACAAAAAAATAAATGTTTTTTTTTGTTGTTGAGTATCATATTTCATACATCAGGCTTTTGTGGCTCATATAGTATGATATAGTGAGAATATGGAGCTCATAATGAAGGATATAAAAAAACCTCAATGTCGTTCAAAATATGCAATTTGGTGCAGATGTTGATATTTATATGGCCAAAAATGCATATAGTTGTCACTCTATATTTCACAATAACATGTCTTAGTAAGGTGGTATTTAAATGCTTCGTTTTATTAATCAAAGCTTAGTATTTTAAAAACATATAATGCAATGCAATACAATAATTATTGAGAGATGCAAAATTATTCACGTTCCTCAAAAGCCTGATGGATCATATTTGATACTCACATTCGAACATGACTTTTCTAACAAATGATGTATGGATAATCAAGTCCAGTAAGTGTCCATCTAGAAATATTACTAACAATATAAAAGATATTCTTTAAGATTTCACAGCAAAAACACAAAGTGAACCACAAGCTGAAGGTGGACGTTTTTACAATTACACTAAAAGGCCTTTTACTTGCTAAAAATGTATCAGATGACAGACGGCATGACGTAGATTGTGTGCGACAGGCTTTTCACAAAGTTTTGATCATGTTGATAATTTTCAGGCCTTAGAAATGTGATACAGTAATATGATACAGTAAGGGTTAACATGCAAACATTACATACAAGAAAAAACTTCACTGACCATATTCCTCCTCCTCTCCGTCTCTCTGCAGGTTCTTCGGGTTCGTATAATTTGCCAAGTTCAGGAGACATGTTTATGAGCATGTCCGGCCTGAACGGTTCATACCAGCCGGCCCAGGTCTCCGGCCCAGGACAGACACAGGTATCACACACACTGCAGCTGAAAGCATACATTAGTGTGAGACTATAGCAGGTGTGCTAGAGCATAGTATATAAAATAACCAGGGCTTGACGTGAACTTTTTTGCTCACCAGCCACTGTGGCTAGTGGTTTTCCAAAAGGATTAACAACGCAGATTTATTTTCACAGCCTTCTTTGGTCATATTTACCAAGGGTATGAATAATTTTGAGCACAACTATATATATGAAATATGACATGTCTAGAATACCAATAATATCACAGCCAGTCCTTCATTATTTCTCACCGTTTATGATCTCCTGTCTTGTCTTTCTCTCTCCGCAGGGAGACTCCATACGTCACACCATCGGTCAGTCGTTGGGTTACAGCGATGGTCTGCGTGGAAACCCACTTTACAGCCCTCATGGCATGAACGTAAGCGTAAACATTTAAGCCAGAAATATATTCTGTGCAAGTATGCAAATGCAGACGCTTGGACATTTTTAACTAAACAAACCAAAGTCAAACAGACTTAAATCTGCACCTAAAGCTCTAGTGTAAAAGTGCTTTAGGGTCTGAATATCCCTGACACACATATGCAACACACACACACACACACACCGTCTCATGTGGTGGGGAAGGAATAATCTCTTTACAGCAGGTCTCCTGGAGTCATTCAGAAAGACGTTGTATGATCAAACTGTCGCTCCATGAGCCGACAAAGACGACAGGCGAGATTAAGACTGGGAGAGGTGATGCTGCTTCTGTGAAAAGGCAAAGATAAACGTATGGATTCATATTAATATCCGCACATGCACACAGGGCTGTTTGCTGGGATAGAAAGCAAATGTGTTCCATTTCCATTTTCCAAAATGCATCTAATAACACAACGACATGCACGGCTCTTGGCAGTATATATCTGCCTTCTTATTGAACCACACACTCTCTCTCTGAGCGAATTTGCAGTCCATTTCCTTATCACTATAATAAAATATGAAACTGGAATTGCCTGCAGCTTTGTACAGATGTGAATAGCATCTTCCCAGATGAGGTTTGATAAGACACGCTTTATAATGGAGTCACAGCGTTAAAGGTTCATTTATCTGTTGAGGCAGCCACGTCGAGGAAAAAACCCTAATACTAATGCGAGAGGAAAATAATCATCCATAACCATATCACAAAGAGAAGTTAAGGGCAGGACGAATAGCTTGAGATGTCATAGACACTTACTAATATCTGTTCTTAACATTTACACAACAGTCACATTACAAAAACAACAATTTACAAAAAGTCTTGTTTTACAGTTAAAATATCTAAAAATCCTTGAAATTAGAGAGGTTTATATAGTACTGCATAGGATATTTTCGAATGGTTAAAACAAGGCTTGTTAATACCAATGTATTTTGTCTGACAGATTTTGGCAGATTCTTTTAGTATAAACGTAGTGGAATGAGTGGAAAATAAGTGGGAAAAAATCTGCCAGTGTAAATAAGAACAACAATAATAAAAATAACTTTTTAAAATTGTACCCAAAAAAAAACTAAACAAGAATAGGACTTTTGCAATGTAGAAATCTAGCTAGTGTTGTAGTTGACTCTTTCCAGCCTAGATAATTATAACAAATGTTGAGTTAGACTGACTAAAGGTAACAAAAAAATAACATATTGACCTGAATGTTTATACATAGCTTAAGAATGAAATTAAATCAATCAGTTTATTAAATTAATCAATATGTATCTTATTTTTATTTACACAAGTAGGGGTGGGGTAAGATGAGCCAGTGGGTAAGTTGACCCACCCCCTTTATTTTGGCAACTGTACGTTTTTATTGTCATGTGACCATATATTTTGGAACCACTCATCATTTCTGCCAGACTGTGAAAATGAGAAGCACATGGGAGGAGTGGAAGGCACCCATTTACTTTAAAAACAGTTTTTGGCTTGTCAAAGTAAAATTTTAGCAGATGTAATGGCTGTTGCATCAAAGCAAATTTGTCCAGGTCTAAAATATTTATGATCCATATTGGTGATTTAGTAATGTATAAAACCATGCAAATAATTTAGCTAAATATTAGCCTGAATTGGTAAACTAGCTAGTTTAATCCAAAATGGCAGCTATGGGGCAAAGTGAGCCAAATGCTGTGGGGTAAATTGAGCCCGCATTTTAACTTACCCTACCATAAGGCACTGTAGTTAAGTTAAATCTCTGAAGTATAAAATGGTATAATTTCAATGTAATGTTACACAACAGGTTTAGTTTATAATTTTCTTTAAAACAAAATAGTTTGAGTTCATGTGATAGGAACAATGTACAAGCACGCCAAATCCTTCTCTCATAAGACACAGAAGATGCTTAATCATATATATCTTTCCACCTGTAGTCCCTAAAAAACTACCATGCCAAGAACCTTTTGACTAAAATGTTTATTAGTTTCAATGATATTCATTCATTCATTCTAATTCAGTTTTTATTTTATTTAATTTTTATTTAATTTTATTCAATGTTTAGTCTGTTTTTGGGATGGTTACAACTTTGGTGTTCAACATGTTGTTTCAGAAATGCAAACAATTAAAGATATTGAAATTTCAACTTCATTTGGTTGGTTTTATGTTGTTTAAATCAGCTTTAAGAAAAGAAATATGACTATTTGTAAAAGGAAATTTGATTATTGAAGGTGTTTTTAAAAGAGGTAAATTATCTTTACAGTTTCACATAGGTTTGATTCAGATTCAATTAGACGGTCCGTTTAAATCTAGATGGTGCAACTTACACACTGACTTGGATCAACTTACCCCTGACCTGGGGTAAATTGAGCCACAGGAACACTTTTTTATAAGAAGCCATATTTTTAGAACCCTTTGTCATAGATACATTCTGATCATTTAAAATGATAGCAAACATCCTGAAATTACTTTAGATACTTTCATTGTACTTCTGCCTTATTTTATCTTATCTTGAGGACCACATAAGTAAAATATGGCTCATCTTACCCCACTCTCCCCTAAGTCTTTTTCGCACTGTAACAACAAACAAACAAACAGTGTTGGGGAAAGCTACTTTTAAAAGTAAATGCATTACAATATTGCGTTACTTCCTAAAAAAGTGACTAATCGGGCCCTATTTTAACGATCTAAGCACATGGTCTGAAGCGCACGGCGCAGGTGCACTTAGGGCGTGTCCAAATCTACTTTTGCTAGTTTAATGATGGGAAAAATTGTCTGCACGCCAGGTGCATGGTCCAAAAGGGTTGTACCTAGTCTCTTAATGAGTCATGGGTGTGTTTTGGGCGTAACGTGCAATAAACCAATCAGAGTCTCATCTCCCATTCCCTTTAAAAGTCAGTTGCGCTTGCGTCACGGCGGATTCACTATTTACATGGCGGAATTTGTGAGCGGAAAGACTGAACGCTTCTCCAGAGAGGAACCCTTTTATTTTTAATATTTAAAAATGTTTGTGTGCTGCTGCGTTGTGCACCCGCCTATAGGCGCATATTACTAACGCGCTCTTTAAATAACACAAAAAATACTGCACTATTGACTTTAGACTGGGTTTGTGTTGGTCAATGGCGCAGTCGTTTTCAGTTCCTCAAAATAGTAACGCGCCAACAATGCGCCTGAACACACCTGGTTTTCAGACCAGCACGCCCATGGGCGAACAGATGGCCGCGAGTGCTTTTGCTATTTAAACAACGTGGCACTGGACGTGAAAATGATAACTGCATCGGGCTGAAACTAGCAAAAAACACTTGCGTCGCGCCTGGCGCCGCATTGCGCCGGGTGTATGATAGGGCCCATTGTGTTACTTTTTATGGAAAGTAATGCATTATGTTACTTTTGTGTTACTTTTTCTCATCTGGGCTGGGCTTGCTTGTTTGTTTATTAACAACAAAAAATATATATTTTTGGCTATTTTTTGGCAAATGTAAAGGCCATTTCAGACCAAAAGTGAAATGAATAAGCCTCAGGCTGAAGGAAATATAAATTCACACCTGTACAGTAGAGGGCGCAGCGCAAACCTTTCAGCTGCGCTGCCATTCTGGTGTGCAGAAGAACAGGACGCAAGAGAAGAAAGATCAACACTCTCCCTGCATCCCAATGTCCATACTATCCATCCTAAATAGTATGTGAGATTATAATAAGTGTGTCCCAAAGCATAGTATGTTGAAAAAAGTATGCCAAAAATCCCTGGATGGGCTACTGTTTCCGGTAGATTTTCGAAGTAGTGGATCCGTGCACAATATCCAGGCTAACATTGCCCACAACCCGTTGCGTTTTGGAGGAGGATTCGGTTCAGAACTACAAACACAAGTAAAAAGTGTTAAAAAAAACTACAAAACATGGCAGATATGCGCGAGCGACGGTGAGAGGTTTAGATAAAGAGGTTTGAGTGGCTAATAATCAGTTTAACATGATAAAAAAATATGTATTTAATGTTATCCATGTTATATTTCATCTGCAATAACAATGTGGACTTTTATAAAGATCCGTTTGGCCATTAACTTTTAAATGCATTAATATGAGGAGAGTCTCCACATGAAAGACCCGCGACTGCAGATCATCGTGCTACTGCATTTCTCTCCGATACTGTAGGAAATAAAATGAAATGCAGAGGATTTTAACTGTGACAAGATGATTGACAGGCCAGTTTACGGTGACAGGATGCGTGTCAGGATGCGACAGAGAGCAAAGACGCAATTGTATGACGCGATAGTAGCTTGTCTACTCTTTTGCTACACACTCAAAAGTACATACTTTTTCTTCACAAAAAGAGTACATACTTTTAGGGCGTAGTACAAGTAGACGAATTGGGACACAGCATCTTACTAAAGCAATAAAAACAACTGTTGTAATAATTGATTATTAGTATGGTTGCATTGGATCGTCGAAGATCAGCAGCAAAGACACTGGTTAAAATGCATTTAACATTTAATTATTGCAAGTTTGTGTAATATTCAGAGTTTAAGTTTCACTGTTTTTATTCATTTTGAGGAATACTGAATCTGTTTTTGTGCCAGTGAGACAAGTAAATGCTCAGATTTAGTCTAAAAGTACAATAACCATCATGTTCACACAGTGCACACAACACCTCTGCACTTACTCCCGATTTCTCTCAACATGGAGACAGGAGAGCTGTCAGTCAATAAATGGGAAAACAAAGTAACTCGCGATACTTATTTGAAAAAGTAACTCAGATATTTTATTGAAATTTTTAAAGTAATGCATTACTTTACTAGTTACTTGAAATAAGTAATCTGATTACATAACTCGAGTTAATGAGTGTTCCTAAGGCCCTGTTTACACCTGGTATTAAGATGCGTTTTGGTCGATCGGATCACAAGTGGATGACACTAAATACAGGTGTAAACAGGGTCTAAAGCGTTTTGAGCTTTAGCCACTTCCAGAGGTAGTCGAAAACGCATTTGACCGGATTGCTTTCATAGTGTAAACGCTCATGTGATCAAATGTGTTCAAACGGCCACAAAAGACCGTCTACTCTCCTCCTACTGACCTAATGAGTAAACATTATGGGAAGCGCACTAGCCAGATGGGATTTAAACTCTGTCGGCTGAAGACCCAAGTTTGGTTTGAAGATGAAAAACGTACCAAGCACAATGTTCTCTCACCATTCCTGATTTCTAACACACACTCACAGCGTTTGGCTGGTCTTGCGGCTGTCAGAGCTGAAATGAAAGCTGTTTCTCTCTGTATGTTTCTCTGTCGTCTCCAGTTCATTCACATGTAAATTGCATGAGCTTATTTCGTCCATTAGATCGAAAGATCTAAAAAAAAAAAACCCATACATTTACCAGCCCTTAGACCCTCCCCTCGAAGAAATCAGGACAGAAGTGGTTGAAAGTGGACAAAAGAGATGGATTAAAACACCAGGTGTAAACGGGAATGTGTCTCTCGTCTACTTGTGATCCGATCGACCAAAACACATCTTAATACCAGGTGTAAACAGGACCTAAGTGTCCAAAAAAGCTTCTAAAACCATATGAATAGCCCAGCCTGGACATGGTTAGACTGGTTTAAGCTGGGTTTTGTTTCAGCATGGCAAATGGATACAAACAGAGCGCTTTATCTGATCTTACTCCCAAAAATCAATAGCAGCTAATGTTTCCACTCTGACTTTAATTACACCTCTCAAATGGTCTTTTCTGTGTCTCTTTGTAGGGTAACGGTGGCTGGCATGATGCTGTCACTCCATCTTCTGTGACGTCTCCTATAGAGGGAGCAAACAGCGTTCACTCGGATACCTCTAACTGACCAGTCTGAGGTCCCTTAACTAACCCGCAGGACAACCTACACAACTCAACAAAATCTCCAGCGAGAACTCAGAGAACGTGAAACCGCTCTGGTACTTCAGTACCTTACTTTGACCAAAAGAACACCACGTTGCAAAAATGAACCGAGAGGATTGATGTTACCAGCTTTCTTTCCAAAACTGGTGATGCCTCAATAAACATGGCCAACATGTACGATTGTGGAAACAAGGAATCTTTTTGTCATAATCTCTGTGAACATCTTTGAATAGGTTTAAAAATAGATCATGATTTAAACTGACTTGTATCACTGTCTTCTTGCACAGTACAGTATGTTCGTTCTTAAGTGTGATTTTTCTCTTACAGATCACCAACATGAAGAAACTGATTTTAAACTGTATTTTTAACTTGAGCATTAATGTTATTCATCATGACATCTTGGTTTTACCTAGATTTTAACAAATTATGACATAATAATTGACATCAAAACTGCAGTCATGCATATATTCAGCTATTCATATTCAGGCACAATGTACCTAGATCGCTACATCAAAAGAGCAAAGCTGTAGGTTTCCAGAAGTAAAATACCATTGATAATGTCTATAAAGAAGATGTATACTGTATGAAGTGACTGTATATGTTTCTGTAAAGGTCCAGATTGGCTCACAACCCCTTGTTGAACAATTTTTTGAAATGTCTATGGAGAAAATGCATGGAAAATTTACTTCTGAAATCTTCTGATCAGCTCTGTTATCATATTTGCATCTGAAACATTTCTCAAATTATAACACCTTGCACTCTTAAAAATAAAGCTTCCAAAAGGGGGGTTTTCACAGTGATGCCAGACAGAAGAACCATTTTTGGTTCCACAAAGAACCTTTCAGTCAACAGTTCTTAAAATAACCTTTTTCTTAGAGTGAAGAACATTTTAAAATTCTAAAAAATGACATTTTTCCAAATTCCACGGATGTTAAAGATTCTTCATGGAGCCATCAATGCCAATAAAGAACCTTTATTTTTAAGAGTGTAGCACTGCTGTTGACAGAGAGATCATGCAAACCAGATTTGTATTTGATAATGCCATTTAAGTGACAACACATAATCAAATAATCAGCACACATACTGTCTCTGTACATAAAAAAAGCATTTTTGAATGTTTTTCTTTTCTTACTCCATACATTCATGCTCTGTATGACAGAATACACTGATTCTTTTTAAGTTTGCTTTACTTTTTTATTTATCAATTCTTTGGGTAGTTTATAATTTGCAATGCCTTTTAAAGAGGTTGTAATATTTAAAAAAAAAAAAAAAAAAAAAATAGTTCTAATGTATTAACAGAATTTACACTGAGCAACTCTCTATGAAGAATAATTCATGTAATATTATTAATTTTTGATAAAGGTAATACTTGTATTTCTGGCCAAAAAGTGGTTCAATAAACATTTTGAATTGAGATATTTACCCTGAACTCATCATGCACGACAACTAACTGGACGCCCATTTTTAGTGTTTTTCCCATTCATGTGACACTGAAGACTGGAGGAATGATGCTGAAAATTCAGCTTTGATCACAGGAATAAATTACATTTTACAATATATATTCAAATAGAAAATGTTTATTTTAAATTTCAATAATATTTTACAATATTACTCTTTTACTGTATTTTTGATCAAAGAAATGCATCCTTGGTGAGCAGAGACTAAAAAGTTTTTTTACATTAAAAATTCGAACCAACCCCAAACTTTTGAACGTTAGTGTACTTTCACATGAAATCCAAGACAAATCCGTTTCAAGCTACATTCATATGTGGTTTGAAATACTATTCAAATCTCATTTCTGGAAATCCATTTTAAAGTATGTGAATTGGGATGCAGACCTGGTCAATGCAAGTAGAGGATGTGAATAAACAAGACTGTAAACTTGGCTAGATTTTTACATGTTCTGAACAAAATATGAGTGGTACTTTCTGTGAAAAACTGTCAGAATGTGTGGGCGGTTGCCAGGGCGTTGCTATGTGGTTGCTAAGTGTTTTAGGTTTGTTCTAGGTTGCATGTGTGATGATAGATATGGCTAGAAGTCTATCTAAGTGTGTCCCAATTTGCATATGCACTATTCTATGCAGTTTGTAGTATAAATAAAGCGAGTAGCGTGTTCACACTGAAAAATTTCAAATGTTAATATAGCTGTAAGCAGCAAATAACGGGGTTCAAGCACTTTGAGGCCTTTAAGCACATGCGTAAAAAGGTATTATGTTTTATTTAGCAAGCATGTAACCACCTAGATCATAGATGGAAAAGACCATTTACAGCCAAAACAGGCATTTTACTAAGGAAATATATGTTTTAAAGCTAAATCGATAACAGTTATTGAGGTTGAGCCAAAAACCTAGGACTAATTCATGAAAGTAGGTTTTTGAAATAATCTCCAATATTTAACGTTCACATGACAGCGGCGGTCCTAGAGGCAAAGTTGCTCAGAATGAAGAGTTGTACCATATGGTATGAATGTCGTGGGCGGAATGTCCTCGTAAACAATCGCGGCACCTTGGACAAAGACACCGCATGCCAGCATTCAAGTCAGTCGGACTGACTGTTCTGTAGCTATAGTCGGTTTTTTTTGTGGGGGGGGGGGGTCATTTTATAGCGCCACCAAGTGGCCAGTCGCCGCATCCCTTTTCACACGACCACAGACCGAGCCCATACATAGGTGACCCGAGTTTTGTGAAATTATCTCATTCTGTTCAAGAAGGATAGCCTTTTTAGTAAAAGTGGCTTTGGATGTTTTAGTGTCCAATCGTGAACGTAAATCGAAATTTCTACTTTTTGTTTTTATAATTATTGACAATCAGACTCCAGAGAATCTTTCTGCACTGGTTTGGTTCCGATCGGATGAAAAAATTAGGACTAGTAGTTTTTTTCGAAAAATCCACACTTGAGCCTGTGACAAACGGTTTAGGAGGCATGAGCCATTACGTACGTTTGATCGCTGTAGCGCCACCATCAGGCCGATTGGTGCAAGCCTTGGTGACGTTGTGGACGAGGTGGGAACTACCATCCCTCAAAGTTTCAAATCTCTACGACTTATGGTTTGGTCTGCTGATCACTTTTAGGGGAGACCGCTGATCCTTGGAAATTCTAACAATTACAATAGGGTTGAACCCCTAAAAAGTACACTTTAAATACCCAGAAGATGCACTTAATTATTTTAATTAAGTGTGGAATGTTGGACACTTCATGCACTCGGCTGTGGCAGCTTTAATTGGGGGAAGGGCATCAGACTCCGATGTTGAATGACAAAATAACCTTGTAAAATGTATACACTACGGTTGCGTACATAGTGCATAAGTGTATAAGTGCATAGTGTATAGTGCGCCATTTGGGACGCAACACTGATAAACATTTTCTGCTTGATTTACTTAATTTTATTACGTAGATCAAACAAGACTAGTCTTTGTACAAACGACTTAATTTTTCTCTGTTGAAAGAAAATTTGCATCTAAACTAGTTTTTTTTTTGTGTGTAGTTGAAGTTTCCTTTGCAATACTTTTTACTCAAACTCAAATATAACACTGAATTAAACCACGCTTTTAAAGTGTAAGATTTACTTAAAACATTTGAATAAATAACACAATAGATATTCTGTAGATACCATATCTACATCATAGAAGTAACGCAGCACTTACGAGAGACCTCAATACTTGGTACACAATACACAATGACGACTGTCGGCTCTGACAGCGTTGCATCACGTGCACCTGCGCAATATCATAGCCTATGATTTCCGAAAATATAGTACTATGTTGTCAACTAGTGATATCATCACAAGAACTTTTGAGGAATATGCAACATAATTTAGATAATTGTTTTTGTCATATGTATTATAATAACTGACAGACACTATCATTTCAGCCGCTCTGTGCAGCTCGAACATAGGAGCTCAGCTCAGCTTCGCGGCTGAGACACGAACAGACTATTAACTTAAAGCTTTATGTATATACCTTAACTGTATATCCAGGTTCCAAAACTTTTAACAAGTTCTTAAAACCTTGGCCCTCCACAACAGCAATGGGCCTCATATCCTAAGCAATAAAGTTAATAATTCCTTCCGTGATATTATTTTTCCGTTTGGATGATAAAGGAGGCTTAAAATCAAGCGTGGTCTGGGTGTGTCTGGGGGATGCCTTAATTGTGGATGGGTGCGCCTGCAGTTATAAAACGATTATTACACTAAAACATTGAAATATGGCAATTCTGAAATGTTCATATAGCCTACTCAAAACAGACGGGGCAACCTAACGCAGACAAGTTAGCTTACCGTTTTTAGGTGATATGACATGTTTGTCGTCGAGCTGTAATATGCAAACTGTTGCTTGCAAAATTTGCATTCGACTTTTTTCCCATTTTCTATTTTTAAAAAATGCTGCCACACTGCCGATGTCTTTGTTGACATGGTAGAAGAGGACTGACTAGGAAAACACTCTCACAATTAAATAAATAATATACAGCAAAGTAGCCTACTTCAATCTGTCTCTCTTCTCCAGTGGGTTGGGCTAATCCAAAAGAAGTGAAAACAAGGGGGGTGTTCTGAAAACAGACTGTTACCTGTGAAACAGGGGTGCTCTGAAAACACCCCCATTAGCAATTAGTGCTTTCCACCTGATGAAATGAACGCGGCAAAACTGATGAAATGAACGCGGCAAAACTAATGAAATGAACGCGGCAAAAAAATCGACCAATCAGAATTTTGGTCGAGCCAGAACGTATCGACTAATAATCGACTAATCGACTGGGAGATTACAGCCCTAAATGACGGTAACATTCGATGGATTGTTTTTGAGTATGAATTTGTCATTTTAAGTAGAAAATTAACTCTCAATGTCACAAAATGGCAAGTTACTAAACCTAACAACAAAAACAAGGATAAAACAGTGTAAATACAGCTGGAAAAAAGCAAAAAAAAAATCAACCTTATTAATTATTCATGTCCCAGTGCATGATGGGAACACCAGTATCAGAAAAGCTGAGTAGGTTTTACTTAATTTTATAACGTTGATATTTAAGCTTTAATTTCTACAAGCTTGAATTGACTACTAATATAGAATTTACTTTTTTTTTTTATTCTTGCCTGAACTAACTTTTTAATGTAGAAATTACATACTTTTTTCTACTTTTTTGTGCATTTTATCATCTACCAGACAGAAGTGCCTAGGAAAAGTGAAAATAGGGTAACACTTTATTTTAAGGTGACATAGTTACATGTTACTTAATGTACTTACTATAGTAATAACAGTAAATCATGCATAAGTAACTAACCCTAAACCAAACCCTAACCCTAACTGTAACTCTATACATGTAGTTACATGGGTTACACTTTATTTTAAGGTGTCATTGCTACAGTGTAAATATATATTTAAGTACTGATTAATATTAATTAACATGTACTTACTATAGGGTTAGGGTAGGATTAGGGTTTGGGTCAGGGTTAGTTGCATGTAATTATGCATGTTATTACTATGGTACATGTAACAATGACACTGTAAAATAAAGTGTTACCCAAAGTTTATTGGGTTTGTGCAAATCTCTAATGGAAAGTATAAGCAATAGGAATTCAACAAATGTGACAAAACCAATAAAACTGTCCTAAGCAATAGTAATAGTGATGTTTGCAAAACCTCTACAAATGAAGCGCAAAGTGATAAAGAAAGACTGGAAAGTTTGTGTTGAGTTGAGCTGTTGATGAGTTAACATCTCTATATAAACCACACACACACACAGAGACGGCATCGTCAGCTTAGGCAAACTGAGCTTCATTAATAATTCCACCTGAGTGGCAATAAATCTGTGGTGGTTCTCGATGAAGCGGCAACACACCCTCATAAATCAGTGAGATTACAGGACGATATTTCACGATCTCACGTCTATTTCTGTCAGTCGAACTAATAGCCTCTGCCGATCCCTCACAGTGATAGCTCATGAATCCGAGATTTGTTTTCAAAATGTCAACGGTGCAATATGCAATCTCACTGACAGCGGCAAAATGCCCTTTAATTATTTATTTACCCTCCGCTGTCAGTTAAAGGGCTGAGGGCTGCAGACGAGAGGTCAGGCAGAAATGTGAGCATGCATACGCTGCATTAATGAGAAGTTTCTATGAAAAATTCCCAACCGCTCGCGGCTTATCAAGATCAAAACAGCAGAGGAGGCTGGAATTGCCCATTGATGAAACGTCTACAGCATATGATTCTTTGTGCAGCCTAATTGCAATTCAATAGCCTATTTAGGGTGAAAGATTTGTTTCTCTGTGATGTGAAGTTGTTGCCCTCCCACAATTATGTGTGTCAGTTTTGACAAGCACCAAAATAACCTTTTGCTGGTAGAGGACTACATTTGATCTACATTTACTAAACCACAGCTTGCAAAGTCAACATACAGTCATAACAAAATTGACTCCATCTCAGCACTGCACATTATTCTGAAGAAAAAATGCAGCCTTCCTAACATTTAATTAAAAAGTCATAACTTATACTCTGCCTCTGGCACAACTTTCCTTTTGGCCGAAGCCCTCTTGTTTTTCAACCACCTGTCGTATTGAGCCACTTTGAATCATCCAATCAATTCCCCGCAGATAAAAACAAGTCTTTTTCTTGTTGAATATCGCAGTTGACTCATTAAGGAATTTAAATGTGTTTCGAACACTATATCTAACATTAAAGCTACTCTTAACTACACTATAAGGTACTAACAAACTAGTTAAATAGAAACAAAATAAAAAGTTTTGGTTGACATAAAAATAAAATATAATTTAAAAAAAGACATTTTCATTACTCGAAAACTGACAAGGGTACACAACAAGATAACAACAGCTAAAACGCTAGACTGACAAGAGAAATTCAAGGCCCACTGAAGTGCCCTGAAACGTGCAGCATTATTCAATGTGCATCATTATTCAATGAAACAGGAAAACAGGGCGGGGCATATTGAACAGCTCCACCCCCTTTTTAAAAACAGACAATAGCATTTTGTTTATATCACAGCTCGGCCAGAGCCGTTGAGCTCGGTAAAGTCGCAGTTTCCTCCTAATCTCTAACCGTTTCTCCTCCTAATCTCCTCCATATCGCTTTAAAATACAGAATTCAAACGGGTCTGATACGTTTTCTGGTCTGTGCCGACTCGATCACATGATCCGCTCTGTGCTATCGTGTCTCTGGACCGTCTCGATCACATGATCCACTCTGTGCTATCGTGTCTCTGGACCGACTCGATCACATGATCCGCTCTGTGCTCTTGTGTCTCTGGACCGACTCGATCACATGATCCGCTCTGTGCTATCGTGTCTCTGGACCGACTCGATCACATGATCCGCTCTGTGCTATCGTGTCTCTGGACCGACTCGATCACATGATCCGCTCTGTGCTATCGTGTCTCTGGACCGTCTCGATCACATGATCCGCTCTGTGCTATCGTGTCTCTGGACCGACTCGATCACATGATCCGCTCTGTGCTATCGTGTCTCTGGACCGACTCGATCACATGATCCGCTCTGTGCTATCGTGTCTCTGGACCGACTCGATCACATGATCCGCTCTGTGCTGTCGTGTCTCTGGACCGACTCGATCACATGATCCGCTCTGTGCTGTCGTGTCTCTGGACCGACTCGATCACATGATCCGCTCTGTGCTGTCGTGTCTCTGGACCGACTCGATCACATGATCCGCTCTGTGCTATTGTGTCTCTGGACCGTCTCGATCACATGATCCGCTCTGTGCTATCGTGTCTCTGGACCGACTCGATCACATGATCCGCTCTGTGCTATCGTGTCTCTGGACCGTCTCGATCACATGATCCGCTCTGTGCTATCGTGTCTCTGGACCGTCTCGATCACATGATCCGCTCTGTGCTATCGTGTCTCTGGACCGACTCGATCACATGATCCGCTCTGTGCTATCGTGTCTCTGGACCGACTCGATCACATGATCCGCTCTGTGCTATCGTGTCTCTGGACCGTCTCGATCACATGATCCGCTCTGTGCTATCGTGTCTCTGCACCGACTCGATCACATGATCCGCTCTGTGCTATCGTGTCTCTGGACCGACTCGATCACATGATCCGCTCTGTGCTGTCGTGTCTCTGGACCGACTCGATCACATGATCCGCTCTGTGCTGTCGTGTCTCTGGACCGACTCGATCACATGATCCGCTCTGTGCTCTTGTGTCTCTGGACCGACTCGATCACATGATCCGCTCTGTGCTATCGTGTCTCTGGACCGACTCGATCACATGATCCGCTCTGTGCTATCGTGTCTCTGGACCGACTCGATCACATGATCCGCTCTGTGCTGTCGTGTCTCTGGACCGACTCGATCACATGATCCGCTCTGTGCTGTCGTGTCTCTGGACCGACTCGATCACATGATCCGCTCTGTGCTGTCGTGTCTCTGGACCGACTCGATCACATGATCCGCTCTGTGCTATCGTGTCTCTGGACCGTCTCGATCACATGATCCGCTCTGTGCTATCGTGTCTCTGGACCGACTCGATCACATGATCCGCTCTGTGCTATCGTGTCTCTGGACCGTCTCGATCACATGATCCGCTCTGTGCTATCGTGTCTCTGGACCGTCTCGATCACATGATCCGCTCTGTGCTATCGTGTCTCTGGACCGACTCGATCACATGATCCGCTCTGTGCTATCGTGTCTCTGGACCGACTCGATCACATGATCCGCTCTGTGCTATCGTGTCTCTGGACCGTCTCGATCACATGATCCGCTCTGTGCTATCGTGTCTCTGCACCGACTCGATCACATGATCCGCTCTGTGCTATCGTGTCTCTGGACCGACTCGATCACATGATCCGCTCTGTGCTATCGTGTCTCTGGACCGTCTCGATCACATGATCCGCTCTGTGCTATCGTGTCTCTGGACCGTCTCGATCACATGATCCGCTCTGCGCTATCGTGTCTCTGGACCGACTCGATCACATGATCCGCTCTGTGCTCTCGTGTCTCTGGACCGTCTCGATCACATGAGCCGCTATGTGCTATCGTGTCTCTGGACCGACTCGATCACATGATCCGCTCTGTGCTCTCGTGTCTCTGGACCGACTCGATCACATGATCCGCTCTGTGCTCTCGTGTCTCTGGACCGTCTCGATCACATGATCCGCTCTGTGCTGTCGTGTCTCTGGACCGTCTCGATCACATGATCCGCTCTGTGCTATCGTGTCTCTGGACCGTCTCGATCACATGATCCGCTCTGTGCTATCGTGTCTCTGGACCGACTCGATCACATGATCCGCTCTGTGCTATCGTGTCTCTGGACCGTCTCGATCACATGATCCGCTCTGTGCTATCGTGTCTCTGGACCGACTCGATCACATGATCCGCTCTGTGCTATCGTGTCTCTGGACCGACTCGATCACATGATCCGCTCTGTGCTATCGTGTCTCTGGACCGTCTCGATCACATGATCCGCTCTGTGCTATCGTGTCTCTGGACCGACTCGATCACATGATCCGCTCTGTGCTATCGTGTCTCTGGACCGTCTCGATCACATGATCCGCTCTGTGCTATCGTGTCTCTGGACCGTCTCGATCACATGATCCACTCTGTGCTATCGTGTCTCTGGACCGTCTCGATCACATGATCCACTCTGTGCCGTCGTGTCTCTGGACCGACTCGATCAAATGATCCGCTCTGTGCTATCATGTCTCTGGACCGACTCAATCACATGATCTGCTCTTTGCTATCCTGTCTCTGGACCGGAGCTGCGGCGGTTCGCGTGACACTAACATGAAACCAGACTTCATTCGCCCCAATGGAAAGCATATTTACACTGTCTGATCGTTCCCTATCCCCTGTATAGTGCACTATGTGCCATTCACCATGTAGAAAATAGTAAATGTGTGAACAAGTGACCGATTTCAGCCGCAGCTTCAGCGTCTGTTTATAATGTAGGGGGCGGGGCTTCAGATTCTAGAGAGCATTTGATTGGACAGAAAATCTGATGAGAAGCTGAAGTGCAGAGTGATGTCATCAAAATCATTGATCCACATTGGCGGAAGTGAGAGACTGTAAGTTATGAATGCTTATATGTTTTGGGGCACACTAGCTAAGTAAGGCTAACATATTCATAGCAAAAGCCAAAAAACTTCAATTTTGGTTTCATGTGGACTTTAATGCTGTTTTTAAAATTATATTATTTAGCGCACAAACTCTGCCCAAAAAACTTAAAATAAAATAAAAAAAGAAATAAACTGAAACTATAAAACACTGAAAACTAAACTAACAGTCACTGAGTGAAAACTAACAAAAACTAAAATAAAAAGACAAACAGAAAATAAAAAAGAATTAAAAACTAACACAAAATAATAAACCTTGAGTTGAGTTATACCACTGTAAACTGAGTTTAATTAAAAAGAAAAAACAAACAATAACATTTTTCCCATTGCATAAAGTTAATGCATTTCAGGTTAAAGTTAAAGCATTCTCAAGTTAATGTGTCTTGTTTTAAGGTTTTATATATTTACTGGACAATAAGACAAAAATAATAATAATAATTAGATAAAATAAAACAAAGATAAAATGATTTGTTTGCAGTGTAGCGTTGCTACTTGCTACTTTTAGTCACCAACACTACTAAACATGTCACTAAAATAAAAAACTATATTATTAGCATATTATCTGACCACCCCTGTGGCTACTGAAAGTCTCTGTGGAATAGAGATGCCACACACACACACACACACACACTCCACCCTGAGGACAGACTCAGAGTAGCTGCTCATTAGTGCTCACAATGCTGCTTGTTACACCATTAAAAGTAAACAAAAACCAGGCATTTTTCACTCTAGCCGGGAGCTATACGAATCAGCATTGTACATTAAGGAAATTAAGGTAAAAGGTGTCTGAGGTTAAAGGCACCAAAGGCTTTATAGCATTTAGATGCATGCAACTTTTATATAATGGTGTTCATGATTGGACTTTGTCAGGTGGACGAGAAAATAAAGTCTGGATTGTAAGGGATAGCACGAGGTGAAACCCAACTCAAGCAGCTCTGCAGCCAGCAGGCATCATAAAGGCTATGCAAATCACACCGCCTGTCTGCCTCGTTAATATTAAACATGGCTTATTAGACAGAGCAAAAGCCTGACCCCTGGAGCGGATCACGACACCTCCTGAATAATTAATGCCGTCTGATTATGTTAATCTGGAGCGTTCCAGGAGAGGAGTGCATGGGGATTTTCTTGGGGTGTGGGATGACTCGTGCCATGGGCTTTTCTTTTTATCTCCTGTCAACTCAATCTGCGTTACGCCGCTACACGCTTCATTTTTTTTTTTTTATTTGATCCTAAAGAAAAGGTCCTATATTCAAAATACTCAGTTTTAGAATTGTTGTACTTTGCTATTTTCTACACCAATATACACTAACATACAAAAGTATGGAATACTTTTGCTCTTCTGCTCACCAAGGCTGCATTTATTTGATCAAAAATACTGTAAAAACAGTAATATTGTGAAATATTATTACAATTTAAATGAACCCATTTCTATTGTAATATATGGTAAAATGTAATTTATTCCTGTGATCAAAGCTGAATTTTCAGCATCATTACTCCAGTCTTCAGTGTCACATGATCCTTCAGAAATCATTCATTATGAGGATTTGATGCTCAATTATTAATAATGGTTATTATTATCATCAATGTTTTTGCTGCATAATATTTTTTTTTTTTTAAACCGTGATACATTTTTTCAGGATTCTCTGATGAATAGAAAGTTCAAAAGAACAGCATTTATTTGAAATATAAATCTTTTGTAACATTATAGATGTCTTTACTGTCTCTTTTGATCAATTTAATGCGTCCTTGCTGAATAAAAGTATTAATTTATTTTTTTAAATCTATCACAGTTTTCACAAAAACATGAAGCAGCACAACTGTTTTCAACATTAATAATAATCAGAAAAGTTTCTTGAGCATCAAATCATATTAGAATGATTTCTGAAGGATCATGTGACACTGAAGACTGGAGTAATGATGCTGAAAATTCAGCTTTGATCACAGGAATTAATTACATTTTAAAATATATATAAAGTTTTTTTAAATTGTAATAATATTTTATTATATTACTGTAATTTTGATCAAATGCAGTCTTGGTGAGCATTAGAGACTTCTTTCAAAAACACTTAAAAAAGCTTAATTATTCTAAAGTGTATAATACCCATAATCAGTTACTGTAAATAAGAACCGATCACAGAATGCACTGAAATGTTTAGATGCCTTGTGTGCGGGTCATTTTTTCACACTACAGATCTGTGTCACGTCTACACACAATGGCAAAAGGCTTTTGATTAGCGCTTTAGACTGACCTCCTCTTGACCCCTCACTTCTGCTGGATCGTCCATTCCTGCTGCTTTCCTCTGGGGATGAAGAGCTGCAATGAATGACCAACAGATCCCATGGAAGAAGATCCAATCAGTCACCGCTGAACAGAACTGCCCTGTGAAACCCATCAGGGATAAAGATGGCCAGTGGGTCTCGCTCTTCCCAGAGAAAAACGGCCCCAGAAATGATACAATCAGCATCTGTCGGTAAGGCTGCGCTCAAGGCCATTTTTTAGCTTCAATATCCTGAAGGAGAAGATGGAGATTATTGCCAAAATAATGACTTTGTGAAGCTGGAAAAAAAGATTTATATGATATATATACAGACAAAAGATGAGATTTAGTTTCAGGAATAGCTTGAAATTTACTCTTAGCCATTTTTACCATTCCGGTAAAAACTATAGCTTATACAAGGATGAATTTACAGCTGGTTTGGTGCTGATTAATTAATAATCACGCTGTTTAACAACAAGTGAAGAGGCTTGACCAAGGATGCCATGCTTAGTTTAAGTCCCCATAAAATCAAAATGGAAGTTTTTTGGCTTTTAGTGTGAATATGTTAGCCTTACTGCTCCTAAACCATGACAAAATTCACATTTAGAAGATATTAAAAAAACTTCGTTCATAACTTACAGTCTCTCACTTCCGCCAATAAGGATCAATGATTTTGATGACATCACTCTGCACTTCAGCTTCTCATCAGATTTTCTGTCCAATCAAATGCTCTCTAGAATCTGAAGCCCCGCCCCCTACATTATAAACAGACGCTGAAGCTGCGGCTGAAATCGGTCACTTGTTCACACATTTACTATTTTCTACATGGTGAATGGCACATAGTGCACTACATAGGGCAAAGGGAACGACCAGACAGTGTAAATCAGAGTATGTGAGCGGAGTGGAGCAGCAGCAATTTCCCCTTCACGCTCTAAGCATTCAATAATCACTCCACTCCAGCTCCGCTCCGGGTTCACCATTTCCCACTCCCTGCTCCACTCCTCGCTCACTGATATCAGAAACACTGCTCCGTCTTCGCTCCGAGTAAATTTGCGGCTAAAGTATTTAAGAAAGCTCTGAAATATCACAAAAGTTCGGTTTATATATAGCATACATTAAATTAAAAAAAAACTTATAAAACAATAGGAGATTTCAACGTGGTTTATTGAAACACTAGTGTGCAAACATTTTTTCCTACGACATGCCAAGCTTATTAGGCTTTATCAGCATTAAAAGTTAAAATATCATTGCTGCTTTTTGCAGTGAAAATTTAGTTTGGAAAGATGAAAATAGTACGTTTTCATCAGTTGTTTTACCTACGGGTCACTAAATTACAGATTTCTGCTCATTCAAAATCAGATAACTGTAAGCAGATAAGCACTGTAAGATTAGGCCTACATTTGTTTGAATGCATTAAAGAGAACGATTGCGTGTGATTAAGTGCTACCTGTTTAAAATGTGCTTTAACACGATCATATTCAGTATGTAGAAGGTGCAAAAAAAATTCTTTGAACTATAACATCCCACTTATGTCCATCACCGTCATCATAACCTTTACATTCTTTCTGATGTAAAGGTTACATCAGAACCTTTCTGGCTAAAAATGCAGTTATATTATGGGCCGTTGGCATGAATTATACTCGTGATGGAGCGGTAGTGGAGCGCTCTCGGAGCGAGTGAAAACCACGACGCTCCGACTTTCAAAAAAATCCGCTCCTCACTACATTCAAAATCACGCTGCTCTGCTCCCACTCCACTCCGCTCACATACTCTGGTGTAAATATGCTTTCCATTGGAGCGAATGAAGTCTGGTTTCACGTTAGTGTCACGTGAACCGCCGCAGCTCCGGTCCAGAGACACGATAGCACAGAGCAGATCATGTGATCGAGTCGCTCCAGAGACACGATAGCACAGAGCGGATCATGTGATCGAGACGGTCCAGAGACACGATAGCACAGAGCGGATCATGTGATCGAGTCGGTCCAGAGACACGATAGTACAGAGCGGATCATGTGATCGAGTCGGTCCAGAGACACGATAGCACAGAGCGGATCATGTGATCGAGACGGTCCAGAGACACGATAGCACAGAGCGGATCATGTGATCGAGTCGGTCCAGAGACACGATAGCACAGAGCGGATCATGTGATCGAGTCGGTCCAGAGACACGACAGCACAGAGCGGATCTTGTGATCGAGTCGGTTCAGAGACACGACAGCACAGAGCGGATCTTGTGATCGAGTCGGTCCAGAGACACGACAGCACAGAGCGGATCATGTGATCGAGTCAGCCCAGAGACACGACAGCACAGAGCGGATCATGTGATCGAGTCAGCCCAGAGACACGACAGCACAGAGCGGATCATGTGATCGAGTCGGTCCAGAGACACGATAGCACAGAGCGGATCATGTGATCGAGTCGGACGCAGACCAGAAAACGTATCAGACCCGTTTGAATTCTGTATTTTAAAGCGATATGGAGGAGATTAGGAGGAGAAACGGTTAGAGATTAGGAGGAAACTGTGGCTTTACCGAGCTCAACGGCTCTGGCCGAGCTGTGACAAACTAAATGCTATTGGCTGTTTTAAAAAAGGGGGAGGAGCTGATCGATATGCCTCGCCCTCTCTTCCTGCTTCAGTGGAAATTACGTCAACACATTGAATAATGCTGCGCGTTTCAAGGCACTTCAGTAACAGCACAGGAAACTGACACAGATGTGAAGAAATTGTTGAATAGTCGTTATTTTTGTTTGTTTTTTTTACACACAAAAAGTATTCTCATCGCTTCATAACATTAAGGTTGAACCACTGGAACCACTATTTTAACGATGTCTTCACTACCTTTCTGGACCTTGAAAGTGTTAATTAAATAGCTGTCTATGGAGGGGTCAGAGAGCTCTCAGGTTTCATCAAAAATATCTTCATTTGTGTTCCGAAGATGAACGAAAGTCTTACGGGTTTGGAACGACATGAGGGCGAGTAATTAATGACAGAATTTTCATTTTTTGGGTGAAATATCCCTTTAAAGGAATAGTTCACCCATTCATTAAAATACATTAATAGATTTTGCAGGATGTCCAAAATTCACACCGCTAGGCTGCAAAAAAGTAGTCCATATGACTTTTCCTAGCAAGTTCACAAACAAGAACCAAACTCAACAAGAACCAAATTAGAATTACAAAATATTTCTATTTCAAATAAATGTTCTTTCTATTCATCAAAGAATCCTAAAAAATGTATCATGGTTTCCACAAAAATATGAAGCAGCACAATTGTTTTGAACACTGATAATAATAACAAGGTTTCTTGAGCAGCAAATCAGCTCATTAGAATGATTTCTGAAGGATCACGTGACACTAATAAACATTTAAAAAAATCTTACTTTTGAACGGTATTGTACTAAGTGTCAGCTAATTAGTGCAGTATTAGCATTCATGTGTGTTCTGAGAAATTTAAAGGCCTTCTAGGGACAAGTCGGTCATAAACACTGATTCATTTCAGCTGGGACGGTGTTCATCGTTTGCTTGTAATTGATTTTTTTCTATGATGTTATTACTGGCAGACTGTAGCACCTGCGAGTGCTGCTAATGTGCCATCTTCCCTTCAGATGCTACTTCACCAATCACTGTTGCCAGCGTAACCGTTTCATAAAATTTCACGGCTCGCCATCTGCTCTGCCCAGACGGCAGCTTCCCGAGCCTCATCAGCCGCTGAAACAAGCATTAGCACGGCTGATCTCAACCGGCGAGCCAGACAGGAGGTTTGTAGCGGTTAAATATGAACGTCTCTTCATAGGGCATGTTTGGACTTTCTGGAAGAAAAAAAAAAAAAAACACAACTTCCTTCATTTATTTCAAACTCTAACTACACTATTAGAAAAAAAAGGTTCTATGGGGTTCTATATAGAATTCTTGACAAAAACTTGCTCTTTGAAAACCGTTTTCAAAAGTTTACGTTTGACCCAAAACACCATTGTCGTGTAAATGAACGCCCAAAACGTCTTCTTTTCTGCATTTCACCTCTGCTCTAACTTGTTTTCTAATCTATCTTTAAACCTGTCATACATTACGAATATACTGTTGGCTCAGGGGCAGATTACTTGTTATGTTCCTCATTTGTAAATCGCTTTGGATAAAAGTGTCTGCTAAATGAATAAATGCTTTTTTATGTACAGTATGTTTAATACAGACACAGACAAAATGCCAGTATCTGATGAAAATAAACAGTAAAAGTGATGCTTTCTTCTGTTGGCACGTACAGTTTACAATAACACAATAATAGCGGCTGATCCCATACGCCTTTCTTTTAATTATTCGTTGTCTTGTTTTCTTTAACACTCTTTCTCAGTGTTTCATCTAACACCCCCAGGTCTCCAACCCCTGTATTAAGATGAGATAGATGTGCTTGTAATAGTCAGGCAGCGAGAGTAAAAATAATGATTATGATTATTATGATGAATGGGGAATGTAGGGAGTAAAAACTGAGTTAGAGATGATTGTCCCCTTCTGTTGCTTAACACTGGGACTGTATCTGCACTGATTTACACAGAATACATTATGTTCAATGAGTTTTGGGACCTTGGTGCATTAACCCTTTGATTGTCATGTTACAAGCAATGTTTATCCTAGCAAAGCTATCGTTTGAGCTCTGACTCTGAGGATTGTTTCGAGGAAAAAAAACAACACATTTCACATAAGGCACTGTATTGGAGCTTGATTCGTTTTTCCAAAAGCGTGTGATCATGACGTCCGAAACTTTGTTGGCTGGAGAACCACATGACTGCTTCAATATCTGGGTTAAAAAGAGCAGGTTTTCATCACTCTAATGCATCATGTTTTTTTCAATATTGCAATTTATACCGATCAGGCATAACATTATAACAGTAAATAACACTGATTATCTCTTCATCACGGCACCTGTTTGTGGGTGTGATATATTAGGGAGCAAGTGAACATTTTGTCCTTAGGGTTGATGTGTTAGAAGCAGGAAAAATGGGCAAGCGTAAGGATTTGAGCGAGTTTGACAAGGGCCAAATTGTGATGATAGACAACTGGGTCAGAGCATCTCCAAAACTGCAGCTCTTGTGGGATGTTCCCAGTCTGCAGTGGTCAGTATCTATCAAAAGTGGTCCAAGGAAGGAACAGTGGTGAACCGGCGACAGGGTCAAGGGCAGCCAAGGCTCATTGATGCACGTGGGGAGCGAAGGCTCTGAAAGAAAGGTATCAGAATACACAGTGCATCGCAGTTTGGTGCGTATGGGGCTGCATAGCCGCAGACCAGTCAGGGTGCCCATGCTGACCCCTGTCCACCACCAAAAGCACCAACAGTGGGCACGTGAGCATCAGAACTGGACCACGGAGCAATGGGAGAAGGTGGCCTAGTCTGACGAATCACGTTTTCTTTCACATCACATGGATGGCCGGGTGTGTGTGCGTCGCTTACCTGGGGAACACATGGCACCAGGATGCACTATGGGAAGAAAGCAAGCCGGTGGAGGCAGTGTGATGCTTTGGGCAATGCTCTGCTGGGAAACCTTGGGTCCTGTCATCCATGTGGATGTTACTTTGACACGTACCACCTACCTAAGCATTGCTGCAGACCATGTACACCCTTTCATGGAAACGGTATTCCCTGGTGGCTGTGGCCTCTTTCAGCAGGATAATGTGCCCTGCCACAAAGCAAAAATGGTTCAGGAATGGTTTGAGGAGCACAACAATGAATCTGAGGTGTTGACTTGGCCTCCAAATTCTCAATCCAATCGAGCATCTGTGGGATGTGCTGAACAAACAAGTCCGATGGAGGCCCCACCTCGCAACATACAGGACTTAAAGGATCTGCTGCTAACATCTTGGTGCCAGATACCACAGCACACCTTCGGGGTCTAGTGGAGTCCATGCCTCGACGGGTCAGGGCTGTTTTGGCAACAAAAGGGGGACCAACACAATATTAGGTCATAATGCTATGCCTGATCAGTGTATATATGAAGCACAAATTAATTTTGCCTTTGAAATAAGTAGAATTGAGGAATGGTCAAAATAGACAGATCACAGATTTTATTTATGAATTTGTGTTTTATTTATTTTAGTGCCAGTACACTGACATGAATTAATAACTTCTATTTCTTAAAAGAAAAAAATAATAAAAAATAAAATAATAAAAACAAATAATAATATATATATATATATATATATATATATATATATATATATTAAATAAATAAAATATATGGCTAGATTCGCTAAGCTTTGTTCAGCAACCACTAGACTTTAGTATACTCTAGCTGCTATTTTATATATTTTTTAAAAAGTACCCAAAACAGTATGCATTATGTATGCACTATGCATATAAAAATATTGTTATAAAAAAATATTGTTATCACGTGGCCTCATTATGTTGAATGATTAATTCTGCGAAATTCTGATCAAATATTGAGTCAAGAAAAAGATTTATTTCCGCAAATGTTGTTGGTCATCTATATTTCTATGCATACAGAAATATTGCTAACTTTGCACAGTATACATACTGCATTTACTTGAAATTGACCTATTGGCCAAATTCTAAAGCAGCATTGCATGTATCCAACAATGCAGAGAAGGCAATCCCACAATTCTTTGCAAAAAATATATCCAGGATGACAGACAGAGTGAGAGAAATGCTGAATATATAATTCATTCCATACTGAATGCTGATAAAATAGTTCAATCGATTTAAAAAAAAAAATTTCAAAATGTTTGTCATATGTATTTTAATGCTGTTATAGAGTAATTGCATTGCAAAATACTAATGCAAAATCTATTAAAATCGAGTCAAGTCAAGTCTTTTGTACGATGCATGACATGAGGAGGGTCATAGAAACTGTAGAGGGTCCAAATCAGACTCGAGAAAAGAACTGATACAGAACTTTCCATGCAAGGTACAAGTAGACAAGCCTTACCGTCACTGAACAAACAGGTGTTTCATTTGCATAACACCACAGCTTGCATGTGAAAATGCATGATCCACGTCTTGCGTGATCTCCGGTTACATTCGTCACAATATCTTGAGCTCGACTGATGATGTATCGCTATTCTCTTCTGAGTTTCCTAAGAGAAAAAAGACAAAACATGTCATTTAAATGGCAAAATAAATGTTAAACTCATTGGTTTATATAACTATATAGCATGAATCACCTTCATTCCCAGAAGTCCCTGCATGATTTGTTTCATTTACATTTTTATAATTTTATTTATTACTACTATTATTCATGTGATCTGCTATTATTTGTGTTGAGTTGCATGCAATGCTTTGTAGCCAAAAATGTAATCAATATATTCAGTCAATATATTTTAAAGTACAGTTCAAGTTTTTGTGTTTGTCTTGGAGATGTATTAACCATAAACTGACAAACAAAACAATAATATTTACATATTGTCAGCAAACATGCTAAACACGCACACATATTTAATCTCTTTAATTAAGACACTAAATGATGGCTCCCCAAGACACAGAGTATTTAAGCCAATTGCAGTATTAATAACCTCATTAATTGAACGACATAATTGCCTATCAAGAGACTGGCTGCTGTGCGGGTTCAGAGGGGAAGGGTTAATTTTCTCAGAGAACCAGTCATGCATTATTTACATACGCCGATGAATAATACATCGTAGCGGGGTGAAAAATAAATTTCCCCCCACTCAGCAAACCTGCAGAAAGCAAATGATTTTAATATTCATGGCTTGCGTGAAGAACGGCGAGCTACGGTTGCGGCGAACAAGAAAGACTACTTTTCATCTCCTCCAGCTATAAATAAAAGGTGCACAGAAACAAACTTCATTTATTTTGCTAAACAAATGACTGACCTGGCAACACTTGTGGTAGAAACAAAAGAAACATTAGAGAGATAAATGGCGCCCGTGATAATGGGCTGTAGAGAAGGGTGAGCGTGCCTATTAGACATGTATATTATAATGGCAAAAATTCTCAGGAAAACAGTGTTATGAGGAATAAAATGAGGAGAGGGATTTATCATGTGCTCAGATGAGGAAATTATCATAGAAAATCACACCAGCCCCTGCCTAAAGCCTGCCACACAACACAATCATTATTTGACACCAGTACAGGGTACAAATGCAATATTTCTGGAATACAAGAATCTGCAGAACAGCGTTTAAAAGAATAGTTTCGACAAAATTTACTCATTCATGCATGTCGTTCTAAACCTGCGTGACTTTTGTTCTTTTGCAGAACACAAAAAGAAGCTCACAAAGCACATTTCTACACTCGAAAAACGTTGGGTTGAAAAAATAACCCAATTTGGGTTGTTTTGCAACCCACTGCTGGGTCAAATATGTACAAACACAACCATGGGTTATTTTGACCCAGCATAATGGGTTGATTTATGCTAGTTACTTTTTCAGTTACTTTTAGTTTTATTTTTTAATATAAAAAAAAATGTATAATAATTGTTTTTTATGCAAAGCAACATTCTTCGAAATTTAAAGACAGAAAGAATGTCACATATGAGCTTGAAACAAACAGAATTTTATATTAACAGTTCTTTTTTAATGTCAAAAACATCACCTTTTTTTATATAAAAAGGATAAAAAAAATGTTTTAAAGGAAATATTCTCCAAAATTTAAAGACAGAACGAACACTAAAAAAAACAAGTAAAATTTACTTCATTTTTCATTTGCACGCCGTAAATTTCACATATGGAATTAAGTACAATCTACTTTACTAAGTAAAATTAACAAAGAAAAATAAATACATTTAACTTGGCCAGTTAAAGTTTGTTGAGTAATTTCTACTTAGTTGAAGTTTACTTTGCAATACTATTTGCAAGTACATTTTACTCAAACAATATAACTGTGAATTAAGCCACGCTTTTAAAGTGTATGCTTTACTTACAACATCTAAGTAAATAATACAGTAGATATTGTGTAGACAACATTTCTACATAATATCGGGTACCCACCCGAACACAGAGATCTCAATACTTGGTACACAATGACGGTAACATTCGTTAGATGATTTTTGAGTATGAATGTGCCATTTTGAGTAGAAAATGAACTCCAGATGTCATAAAACAGCAAGTTACTAAACCTAACAACAAAAGCAATGACAAAACAGTGTAAATACAACCTTATTAATTATTCATGTCCCAGTGCATGATGGGAACACCAGTGTCAGAAAGTTGAGTAGGTTTTACTTAATTTTATAACGTTGATATTTACGCTTTAATTTTTACAAGCTTGAATTGACTACTCAATTAGACTACTAACTTATTCAGGTTTTTCTGTAATATTTCCTTCACCACGGAATCATTTTTATCAGTGAAAGTCATATGAGCTAGAAACAATAAGAGGATTTTATTTTTTTAACATTTTTAGTTATTCCTATAAATCTCTCTTTTTTTCTTTAGGAAATGTATACCTCAAAACCCTGGCCCTTTAAATGAGCTAAAAGCACAAAATGTGAGTTTGTTTTGTGTGTACATATATGTGTATGTGCCTCCATTTGGTGGAAAGTCCTCCTCAGCATTAATTACCGCATATGACAAGCAACTTGACAGGCGTGTAGAGCTCATTATCCGAGCTCACTGGAAACTTTGCAATTTGCAAGCGAGGCAGACCAACCATGGGCCAAATTAATCTTTGCTCTCTCTCCTTCCAGCGCATAAAAAAACTTTTCTAATATTCTCATTAATAGGCTTGTGCTCTGTACCTCATTATGTGTCAAACATTAACCAAGGATCCGAACGTTAACAAAGAGTGCTGGGATTCACGAGGAGCACGTTCATATAAGCCTGTCTCTCTGCTTTATATGAGGATGTTCTCAACGAGGTCTTTTAATCATTACCAATGTTTCTCCTGAAGGAGGATCATTAGGAGCTGCTGTGTTTCATCTCAAGGAGAGAATGAGTTGTGAAAACATTTGGTTGTGTGAAATTGTTGAGCCTCGAGATAAAAAAGAATGAAGTTCACTTTGATTTAAGTGCTTGTTTTATATTCTATTAGCATATTCTTAGTGTGTAATGTGTAAATTACATCTGTGAACTTGAATATTCAGTATTAAAATCAGAAAATACTTTTTATAACCTCTCACAATGAAAACATTTGTAGTTGATACTGTAAGTGTAAATCAATAGATTTTAATCAATTAATCTAAGGCATAAAAGCAAGCAATAGGATCCAATTCTCACTATTAACTAGTTGCTTATTAGTATGCATATTACTAGGATATTGGCTGTTTATTAATACTTATAAAGCACATACACTCTAAAAAATCTTGGGTTATTTTTTCCACCCAAATCCTGGGTTGAGCCTTTTGGGTAATATTTCTGGTTTATTTTTTCAGTATTTGGGTAGTTTTTGTGTTACTCAGCTCCTGGGTCAGACGTAAGAACCCAGTGTTTCGGTAGTTTTTGTGTTACTCAGCTCCTGGGTCAGACGTAACAACCCAGTGTTTGGGTAGTTTTTGTGTTACTCAGCTCCTGGGTCAGACGTAACAACCCAGTGTTTCGGTAGTTTTTGTGTTACTCAGCTCCTGGTAAACGTAACAACCCAGTGTTTGGGTAGTTTTTGTGTTACTCAGATCCTGGGTCAGACGTAACAACCCAGTGTTTGAGTAGTTTTTGTGTTACTCAGATCATGGGTCAGACGTAACAACCCAGTGTTTGGGTAGTTTTTGTGTAACCCAGATCCTGGGTCAGACATAACAACCCAGTGTTTGGGTAGTTTGTGTAACCCAGCTCCTGGGTCAGACGTAACAACCCAGTGTTTCGGTAGTTTTTGTGTTACCCAGCTCCTGGGTCAGACGTAACAACCCAGTGTTTGGGTAGTTTGTGTAACCCAGCTCCTGGGTCAGACGTAACAACCCAGTGTTTCGGTAGTTTTTGTGTTACTCAGCTCCTGGTAAACGTAACAACCCAGTGTTTGGGTAGTTTTTGTGTTACTCAGCTCCTGGGTCAGACGTAACAACCCAGTGTTTGAGTAGTTTTTGTGTTACTCAGATCATGGGTCAGACGTAACAACCCAGTGTTTGGGTAGTTTTTGTGTAACCCAGATCCTGGGTCAGACATAACAACCCAGTGTTTGGGTAGTTTGTGTAACCCAGCTCCTGGGTCAGACGTAACAACCCAGTGTTTGGGTAGTTTTTGTGTTACCCAGCTCCTGGGTCAGACGTAACAACCCAGTGTTTGGGTAGTTTGTGTAACCCAGCTCCTGGGTCAGACGTAACAACCCAGTGTTTCGGTAGTTTTTGTGTAACCAAGATCCTGGGTCAGACGTAACAACCCAGTGTTTGGGTAGTTTTTGTGTAACCCAGCTCCTGGGTCAGACGTAACAACCCAGTGTTTGGGTAGTTTGTGTAACCCAGCTCCTGGGTCAGACGTAACAACCCAGTGTTTCGGTAGTTTTTGTGTAACCAAGATCCTGGGTCAGACGTAACAACCCAGTGTTTGGGTAGTTTTTGTGTAACCCAGCTCCTGGGTCAGACGTAAGAACCCAGTGTTTGGGTAGTTTTTGTGTAACCCAGCTCCTGGGTCAGACGTAACAACCCAGTGTTTGGGTAGTTTTTGTGTAACCCAGATCCTGGGTCAGACATAACAACCCAGTGTTTGGGTAGTTTTTGTGTTACCCAGCTCCTGGGTCAGACGTAACAACCCAGTGTTTGGGTAGTTTTTGTGTTACTCAGCTCCTGGGTCAGACGTAACAACCCAGCGTTTGGGTAGTTTTTGTGTTACTCAGCTCCTGGGTCAGACGTAACAACCCAGTGTTTGGGTAGTTTTTGTGTTACTCAGCTCCTGGGTCAGACGTAACAGCCCAGTGTTTGGGTAGTTTTTGTGTTACTCAGATCATGGGTCAGACGTAACAACCCAGTGTTTGGGTAGTTTTTGTGTAACCCAGCTCCTGGGTCAGACGTAAGAACCCAGTGTTTGGGTAGTTTTTGTGTAACCCTGATCCGGGGTCAGACGTAACAACCCAGGGGTTGAGTTATTTAATCGCAGGCTTTTTGCGATCTCTTCAGGAGAAAGCAGTGCAGCTCTGTCACATTGGTGAATGTCTTCTGTAAAATACAGGTTTGTGTACATTTTATTTTATCTATAAATTCGTTATTGTGCTGTATATAATTTAATTTATGCAAAGCAACATACAGCGTGATGTGAGTCACCTAAACGAGTGTTGCGTCTGTCTTTTTGTGTGATGGAAACGCCTGATGCATTGCATAAAATTTTATGATTTTATTTAAAAAGATACAGAACATAAATACTTCTGATATTAAAATATGTTCTCAGAACTGTACACTGATTGTTTATGGACAGGTTATGGAGTCAGTCACAGCATATTTCGGCTATGAGTGAAATGCAGGGCGGCGGTCTGAAGTTAGAAGTTCCCCCGCTGAACACGACACAAGCTCTGGCACGAGATCCAGCGCCATTACGGTGGAAATGGGACAACAGAGACTGCTCGATTACACTTGAATTACTTCTAATTTTTACTTCTTATATTTGTTAAACAAGCTTAAATGTTATGCAATATGTATTAAAAACTATAAAATATGCTATACTGTAAAATATGATCGAAAATAAAGGAATTATCATGCAAGCCAGTGGTTGTGTCGAGTATTTTAAAATCAATCCATTGTGCTGGGTTAAATAAAAAAAACAATTTGCTGGGTTGTTTTTAACCCAGTGTTTTTTAATGCCTGCATGAGCATATTCTACATCCTTAATCCTACCCAATACATAAACGTAACAACTACTTTACTAACTATTAATAACTGGGAGTTTATTGAGGCAAAAGGCGTAGTTAATAATTAGTTAATAGTGAGAATTGGACCCTAATCTAAAGTGTGACCCAAGCATCAACATCACTCATATTTGGGTTTAGAGATCAAATCAAACCCTAAGAATTAAACATTGGCACATATTTTGTCCCATGACAGATATAATGATACCTCAAAGTGTGTTGAGGTGAGCTATTACCTTTCTAAATAATACAATTTTAAAAACCTGAAAAATTTCATATTACAGACCATAAAAAGAGAGGTTTTTGACTTGAACAAGAGCACAGAAACGGCAGAACAGCCTGCTAAAAACACTAAACACCTGTAAACCGGGATAACAGATTATAAATACAGCAGAGGATCAAATGTAAACCGCGACATTAGAAATACAATGTTATGGGTGGTTGCTAAGGTGTTGCTATGCAGTGATAAAGATTGGCCAAACTAAAAAAAAAAAGTCCAACCACAAGTCAATGGTATTTTTTTGCATGTTATACGGTCCGTCAGAGAAAATAATATCCAATCACTAAGTAAAGCAAATGCACAACTCTTTTTTTACTGATTAATCCATAAATGCACTAGCGACTGATTAATCCATGTTCAGTCATATGCATAATTAAGGTTGGAATTTTATTGCATTGCTCAATACACCCACATGCGTGTAGATCTAGTAACTAAATCAGTTCATGGATTTAAATAGCACTTGATTTCTCACATAGCCTATATAAATCATGGGGGGCATGAAGGAAAAGGGGCAGATAAATTCTAATTTTCAAGGAAGTTTCCATATAAAACATCCGCAAACGAATGAAGATGTGGTAATCAGCATAACGAAAAGACTTTTGTGAGCCGTAATAATCCTGTCGTTTTGGAGCGCCCATGTCCTCCACACTGCATTAGCACGCTGTCAGAATGCAAGAGACACCAGCTAATGTAGGTCAGATGGTTTACAGTGGAATAACGTACATATATTTTGACACCAAGTCTGGATATTGTCCTAGTCTACTGTGAGAGAGAGAAACCCATGTGATGTTCTCTGAAGCAGAGTTATTATAGATAACTAAAAATAAAAATAAAACCATAAAAATTATTATAATTTTTTTTTTTTACATTTCTTTAGTGTGTAATGTTGCCGTTTAAGCATGAAAAAGTCCCTCCAGCAGGAGTTATTCTCTATATCAGTGTCACTGTTTCTGAACTTCCTGAAACGCCTCCATTGTATTTTCTTCCGTGAACGAACACTTCACAATATCCCTCATTTAAACAATTCCTACCCAAAGCATACACAAAATAAAGGGGTGGGGCCTGGTTTCCGTGTTTCCACCACAGGAACTTTCCCCAGGAAATAGGGACTTTGTTGTGGTACTGTGTTTAGACCGCAGGGACCAGGGTCTAAATGAAGTTCCGGGTAAAAATGTCCCCCTTAGAAAGTCCCTGCTCACGAGGTAGTACTTCTTCAAAGTTCAGGAACTTTTGGGGGTGGGACATGGGCGCTCAACATGCGGATTGGTTGAGTTCACGCAGCATTTTGATTGGCTGACTCCACGCAGAATTTTATTTAGTTTAAAAAATATAGTTTAAAAAGTTTAAAAAATACGACCAATGGACCGACGACGAGATTCAGGCTTTATTAAGCTTATATGCGGAGGATGAAATCCAGCGGGAACCGGAAAGACACGCACAGTCCTACGTCACCGGACTAATTTGCCTAATCTTCACGGTACTTTAGACCGCGATGGAAACGCAGACAGCAACAGGCCTGGGGGAAAAAAGTTCCTGGGACAAACTGACAAATTGTGGCTTTAGTTAGTGTTGAAACTCAGGGTCTGCATCCGAAATCACATGCTTCCCTACTATCTAGTAGGCAATAAAAAACAGCATGTGGAAAAAGAAGCATGTCCGAATTCACAGTACTCATTAAAGAGTAAGCAAAAAGTACCCGGACGACCTACTACTTTCAGCGAGATTCTGAAGTGTGCATTCGATGGACACTTTACTATCCCATGAGGGATTTGTGAATGGCAGTAAAGAGACACAACTGACGCTGGTAGGTCACATGATAATGACAGCATGGCGAATGTAGTAGCCTATTGTAATGATAGTCCACTGCAGGCAAGTTGATAGAAGTGCAGCTTTATTTACATCCAAACATGAGCAAACATAAAACAAACAAAGACCTGGCTTGGGGATAACCTGGCTTGGGGATAACCTGGCTTGGGGATAACCTGGCTTGGGGATAACCTGGCCTGGGGATAACCTGGCCTGGGGATAACCTGGCCTGGGGATAACCTGGCCTGGGGATAACCTGGCCTGGGGATAACCTGGCCTGGGGATAACCTGGCCTTTCCAACAATGGTTACAAGGACAATACTAGACAAAGACGCATGGCAAACATGAGGGCTTAAATACACAAGGACTAATGACTAAACAAGACACACCTGTGAACAATCAAACAATGAACCAATGACAAAACAGAACTGATGAACACATGACAAAAACAACCAATGAGAACATGACACATGAGGACAAGGGAATCACATGCCAATGGAGCACATGACAGGATCACATGACAAAACCAGGAACTGGACAAGGAGCATAAATACAAAGACATGAACACAAACAAAACCCAAAACCGTGACACCTATGTTCGCATTTCATTCATACTACACACATTCATACTATATAGAAACATATGTTTTAAGCAGTCGTGAAGTAATTACTTATTCAAAATAATACCTACTCAAAGGTGTGCGATTTCCGACGCAGCTGTGGTTATGGTAAGGGACGGGACATTTCCCAAACACTCTCAAAGTGGTTGACCAATCAGAGCACATGGAAGGAGGGGCTTCATGGAGACAGGAACTAAACAGAGCGTTACTGACAGACTGGGAAGAGAGGAGCTGCAACAATGGAGAATATGAAAAAAATTATGTGTATTTTGAACATTGAAGAATGAAAACCTGTTAACAACTAAATCTAAACTAAAATAAACAATACTGAAATAAAAATTATTTAAATATTTTAAAACATTAAAAAAACTATAATAGTAATCACAATGATACTACAAATAACACTAATGCACTTCAATGTTACTGCAACTTCAATAGAAATTAGAAATATATTCCTACATCTTTTGAAGAAATTGGGTTGTTGTTCGTGCAAAAATCACATTTACTGGCATGAAATTGATTGCTTAGAAAAAATACAAAAGTGATACTGTATGCTTATAATTTAAAATATAGCTTAATCAATAAGCATTGAGCACGAGTCCTCATAAACTCCACCTGCAGGCCTGGAAATGGCTTCCATATAGAGTTATTAAGGTTCATTTCCACAGAAATGGTGCACATCATATTTTACCCTGTAACCTGACAGGCCCTGGACGTTTTGAAATGCACTGGCCCACACAATATCTAATACATATGAATTTGCGCTCGGGGGTGAGCAGGGTTGGAACAGACAGAGAATGGTCCTGATAAAAGGTCATGCACTTCAAACCATTTATATGCATGTTGACAGACAGACAGACCATCCAAACTCATACACCAGATCAGCTGGAGAAAATTACTTGGCACTCGGAAAAAAAGGATTCAGCCTGCGGCCCCGGAGATCACATCCTCCACATGAGAATCAGCCTACAGGTATATTCAGAGAGATTGCTAAAGATCAATATCTTTATGGAAAAATTTTACCTACTGTCCTCTATGCTAGTGCCAGTGAAGTGTGAGGCAGTATTTGGTTAGACAGCCACAGCCCAACCCTCCCGTTCCTCACAGATTATCATTTATTTTCAGTTTGGACTGTCATTTTGTCTGGTTGATGGCTCATCGTGCTCAGTCTCAGGTGCAGGTTGTTGAAATAGCACTCGCAATTGAATGTGTGATGTCAGATTTTATCACTCCGTGACTAATAGTCACATTTAAATGGTGGTGGTACATTCAGAGGTGGTGCATGATGGAATGACAAATGTTAATATTCCTGTATAAAACATCCATTGCATGCAAATACTGTTTACATATCACAATATATATGCATTATATTTTGTCTTTTTTATATGCCATATATTGCATTAAGCAACATAAGTGTATGCTTGTGCATTCCGAATATACTCTTATTGAAAGATGAGCTGCAGTGAATCATATATTCACAACCGGCTAGACTTCTCTCCCTATCTGTCTCTCTTTCTGGATTGTAAAGACCGCATAAGGATAGATAACGGTATATGTATAGTACTTACACAACAGAGCACTAGCATTACTTGTCATAAGTAATTTGTTGACCTTTTCATAAATGCTTGCATGAAAAAGTCAAATGTGGGTGAACGAAGCTGTGCAATACCTTCTCAGCCTCCGGAAAAACAGACCGGCCTCAGAGACAGAGCTGTGCTTACTTGGGTATAATAAGAGTGTATCTACAATTAATATACAGTATACCGGGATGTTTTATATATTTGCGAAGACTTTAAAATCTACTTCATGAGCAATAAAAATCTAAATAAAGTAAATATTGTCTGTTCTTACTGATTGAATTTCTCATTATATATATATATATATATATATATATATATATATATATATATATATATATATATATATATATATATATACACACATGCGATTAATTTAAAGTCCTTAACGCGTTAAAATAATTTAACGCAATTAACGCAAATAAATTACAGATGTACGTGAAGCTGCGTCATTAACGTAATTTTCGTCGTCACGCAGTTAGATGATCTCAGAAGTCGGGAGTTTATCACAATCACACTGAGCATCTACAAGCCTGTAACCCTCCTGAAATTTCCATGCAGTTAGATTCTGCTTCTCTGTTTGTGATCAGGCCATTTTAAGCCGTTAAACTCTGGGAAAGTTTTCAGTGATCCAGGAATCGAATTAATTTAAACGGTCCAAAACAGCGCTAATGTAAAGAAGGCCAGGCTGATTACATCACACATATCAGAGAGAATAGAGACTCACATTGCGGATTTAGTGAATTATTAATTCCAGTGTGTGCTTTGCTTTAAAACACGAGCTCTGTCGTATTCTGCGATTGTTTCTGAAGAGCGTTTCTGGTGACGTACAGGAGTCATACAGTAAGCGCGTGAGAGAGAGTCTCAAACAGTAACGCAAAACATAATAACTAGGATTGGGGCTGTCATATTCATAACATTATAATTGTATACACTATTGTAATAAAACGTTGTGAATTTTTTGGGCTTAGTTGCCGTGTTTCAGCATGTTGTTAGCATGGAGGCTATTTATTTTATTTATCCATGGCACATGCATTTTGTTTCTTTATATGCAGCCTAAGTAATGTTGTCCAATGACATTTAGGTATTTTATTGTATTGTATTTTATTTTTATGTTAGGCAATAGATTTTTTGGTAACACTTTCTCCGGTGTATGGCGATGGATTATGTACAAGATATATCCACCTTATTCTCGGGGGCGCTACTATTATAAATAAGAATCACAACCAATAACAGATGTTTTTTTTTTCCAAATATTTATTTTTACAAAAATGGCGGCGAGTATAGCGGAAGTGACGTCTTCGGTACCCATAAATAAATATGCAGCCGACTCACCGATGTTCATCAGGAGCCTTTAAAATATCATAATAGGGGCACTTTAAGAAATATTGTGCAATTTTCAAATGTCCCTTTTTATATATTTACAGAGAAAGGAAAAAAAATTATTTGCTTAATTATTATTTTTGTCTTGTTTTTCAGTATACAAATACCTGAACATTTTTAATTAAGATACATTTATTTAAGAAGCACAGTTACTCACTGTTCCTGTTTAAAAGACTTGTATAGCTTTAATAAGGATTAATCTATATTTAATTCATACATTGAAGACTACGCAGTTTTATTTTACATTTGATTACTTTATTAAAATTTCTGTAGTATTCTTAAATGTCTGACTTAAAACTCTCTGGAAAATACAAATTAAGCGGATATATGTTACCATGGGGAGTTTTACCAGTCAGGAAGTGCTCATTTAAATTTACTGCAAGTCACTTCCTGGTTTATCTTTCAATAAAAATCTTTGTCTAGATTTATTTTGGCCACTGCACAGGTCACAACTCCAAGCAGCTCCTCATAAGCGAGAGAGGGAGGCTGCTGCTCTTCTGAAACCCCTGTAACCTCCTCAGAACTGGATAAAGTTAACAATAGGTCCTCATTTAGATCGGAAGAGATCGCCAATCGAGCTTGGAGCTGGATCCAAAACGGGGATATCAGAGTCAGGTGACAAAGCGAGAGAAATGGGAACACCCATCTCAAGCTCTGTCAACTCAACCTGCAACCCACATGATTAAAACTGTTGTGCTGCCTCAGCACACGCGTAACCCAAACCATGACGGGGTGAAGATGCCTGACTTCCATCCCTCGAGAAGAGAGCCTGGCGGGAGTGGAGCTTCCTCAGCGAGAAGCGCTCGCAATGAGGACAGCCAACTCCCTCAAGAGCTGACCAAGCCTGCTCCACTCCCAGACAGATCAAACATAGATCATGTGTGTCATCCCTGGTTAAAAACAAGGGCATGGCAATGCACAACTTGTTGCCATATTTACTGGTCTAATTTGACACAAAATAGTTTAACAATATGACAAACACAAAGACATGCGGCTTCCTGAAGACAAAGAAGCTGATGACTGTAAATGGAGATGCCGTTTTAGTCTTGATGACACACTACTCTACATCACCTGACCTAACGACAGCCAATGAAATTGCCGTGATTTCACCGGTATTGCTTTGGCCCTTTTAGCAGTTAGCACTATTTTTTTAATTTCTAACTGTTGTCCTCCTCTAGAAAAGATATACCTATGCAAAAAATCTTGGTGTATTCTTTGACTCCGAGCTTAACTATATATAAACAACATACCAAAAACATAAAACAGCCCCTTCAGACCATTATGAATAAGCATGAGGTACAGTATAAGAACTTACCATGAAGGAGAAGGCGCTGTAGTTCCTTATGTTGATCTCTAAAGAAAGGGGTAGAAATAGTTTGTAAAAAAACAGCATGTACTGTGACATGTCCTGCATTATTTTCCTTAATTCATTAACAAGTGAGTCTTTATACTTAACCGAACTTTACATCACACAAGGAAAGGTCAGATAAATTGTAGAGAATATCATTTCAATTCATGCATCTTTTAAAAAAAATTTTTTTTAATAATTTATTAGACCACTTTAGATTTATTTGAATATAGCCAATCAATATTTATATGGGGATGATTAGGAGGCCATGATGATGGATAGAAGCCAATGGGCTTCTCGCCTCTACTCTTTTCGCATGGGGTTTGCTGGTCCAGTATGGGATGCTGGTTTGCTGGTTCAGCATCCCATACTGGACCAGCATGGGGTGCTGGTTTGCTGGTCAAGCATGGGATGCTGGTTTGCTGGTCAAGCATGGGATGCTGGTATGCTGGTCAAGCATGGGATGCTGGTATGCTGGTCAAGCATGGGATGCTGGTATGCTGGTCAAGCATGGGGTGCTGGTTTGCTGGTCAAGTATGGGATGCTGGTTTGCTGGTCAAGTATGGGGTGCTGGTTTGCTGGTCAAGTATGGGGTGCTGGTTTGCTGGTCAAGTATGGGATGCTGATTTGCTGGTCAAGTATAGGATGCTGGTTTGCTGGTCAAGCATGGGGTGCTGGTTTGCTGGTCAAGCATGGGGTGCTGGTTTGCTGGTCAAGCATGGGGTGCTGGTTTGCTGGTCAAGCATGGGGTGCTGGTTTGCTGGTCAAGTATGGGGTGCTGGTTTGCTTTTTTCCCCCTCCTCATTACTCCGTCTGCAATTTGAAACAAAAACAGAATATATATACACAAACCAAAATAGGCAACATATAAAAAACACATACAGCACTGAAATTTGTCATCTGACTATATGACATATGCAGCACATATCGAAAGATAGCGTAATTAAAGCCAGTGTCAAAATCTTCTAAATGTAATACCTTAAACCAGTTGTGGAGACTGACTTTCTCCAGTTCAATTCGCTTCGTTGGGTTGATCTGCAGACAACAGCAAATAAGATTGCAGCATTCTGTGGAGAAAGATGGGAGAAACGTCTGATTATTACCTTAAACTTCACAAAAGCCACTAGGCTCACATGTTCCTTTTCCTGCATTGTTGCTTTGTTCTATCTAGTAAGATTCAGGATTAAAATTGTCTTTTGCTGAAGTTAAGATCTCACCTTGTGACAAGCCATCTCTGGTCCAGATGTTTTGGATGATCTTGTCAAGGTCTTGTCTTTTTGGAAAATCCCCCCCGCACAGCATTACAAACAACGCTATCCCCAGTGACCATACTGTTGCTGGTTCCCCGTGATATTTTTCATTTCTCGTATATTCTGGGGGGCAGTACTCCATTGTGCCTGGAGGAAAAAGATGTTGTCTTATTTGCTAGTTTGCATTTACACAGCCTTTTTGACTAGATATCCAATATTATGCAAGAAATTATTTGATGCTAATTGATTCACAACAGTGGATCCCATTCCATTATGCTTCATGAGAGCTTGACTCACTCAGAGTCCTGTGTGAACGGCTCTCAACTCAGCACCAGAGTTTGAAACCCACCTTGCAGCTTTGAGAAATTATACATACCAGCAAAGGATGTGTAACCCGCCGAGGTAAGCATTTCGCCGCATCCAAAGTCAATTAATTTGACTTCAAGGGTGTCCGGGTTAATCAGCAGGTTTTCCAGCTTTATATCCCTGTGGAACACTCCATTCTGGCAGCAGGTCTGAGCAGCGAAAGTTACCTGCCGCATTATAACACGGGCCAAATCCTCCTCATCCATGGTGCCTGTGTAGCTCTCTAAAAAATCATCCAAGGACTGACAGGGCATGGGCCGCTCCAGCACCATAATGTAGCGGTCAGCCTCGTCCTGCCAGTCCAGAAGCTGGATTATTTGAGGAACCCTGGGCTCATTTGCTTGAATATGTAGAGCAACCTCGAGCGGAACTGGTATGGAATAACGGTCCTAGAAAAAACACAGATGTTATGAGTAGTAGAAGGATTTAGACTAGTCCTGGACAAACTGTTGACAGTGGTAGTTTGTCTATTGAAAAACCATTTATATAGTCCGTGATTAATGTTAATATGAGATGTATGAAATTGAAAACAGTGACTGAGAGGAAAAACAGAGAGAGAACAGACTACTTACAACGCTGACATATTCTGTATGCTCTTTAGAGGCAAATTTCACCGCCACCTGATGGACAAAAACAGAAAATTAGAATTAATTTATTCCAAGTTCACATATTTCAATCATTAAACCTGAACAGACAAGTACAGTTTCATAAATTAAATTTTAAACATGAAGCGCATGTCTGACAATTTAAAGAGGTCTGACATGTCAAGTACACAAAATAGTGAATATAAAACACACTAAGAGTGCTTGGATAAGAGAGAGTCAGACGAGTATAATACAACATTAATTATCTAGATAGATATTGTAAGTAATCAAAATTGATACCTGAAGGTTATCTTTCAAACGAGTCGCTGCATGAACAGTTCCAAAGCCTCCTTCACCCAGTTGAATGCCGATTTCATAGTGGCAGGAATTGATGTCTGTTAAAAGAAAAATAAGAGGTGTTGACATGAAATGTCAAGCAGTGACAGCAGCTACTTTATCTAAAACTATTTCAACAAGATTTGTCTGATTCATATATTAATTGAGTTACTAAATTGAATATTTGTGCCTTTTAAATTCATTATTCGTTCAATTCATCCCTACAGGACTATTTAAGAAAACTGTAGTAGGCATTAAAACAAATCAGTGTAAAATATATAACTTCACCCATACATACACACATTTAAAGGAAATCTTAAAAAAAGTTAATTTCTGTGTTTTTCAACTACCCTTAAACAAAGCATGTTTTAAAGTCAATTTAAAGTATAAACCATTAAACAGCTGATTAAAGTGTGTGTGTGTGTTGGGTTATGTTAGGGTTTTGTTAACAAACTGACCCATAATTGTTCTCTTTTTATCCTGCAGCTGGCTCAACTGAGGTGCCACAGTATTCTCTGGTAGACTGTAGTAGACATCGTTGTCGTCACTCGAGTCCTTATCGTCATGAAGGTCAGCAGTGATAGGATCCTCCATTGACTGTTCTTGACTCCGGTCATCATTGACTTCAGGGTCACTGGTGATATCCTGATAAGAAGGCTCACCTAAAGATGGTAATGACATAAATATTACAGTATTAATAAAATTACTTCAACTGTGCTTCTAAATTTTTGACTTTCCTCCAAAAAACCTTTAAACAAAAATAAGCGTAGAGCCAATGCAGATTCCAAAAAGCAAAAAGAGTTACATATTCTCATAACATGAACATCTCATTTACCATCATCACTCTGGTCCATGTTTTCATCTTGACCTGAGTGGGTGTTGTTGACTTTTTTCCGTCCCCGCTGGTAAAAAGCGTACAGTCCTAATAAAGTCAACAGCACCATTTTGATGCCTTAACTAGGCTAACCGCTTACTGTCACTGCAAGATGTGAAGCGATGTCAACGGTTTGTTATTTATCGGTACTGGTTTAAGTCGTGTACAGATAAAAATGTTGTAATATTGGCAAAGCTATTGCGCAATAAATTCATGTATTTAAAATGCAAGCAAGTTGTTGTGATTTAAGTAGGAATCAAGGGAAAGACACAAGAAACACTAAAATAACCATCAACGAACAGCAAGTTGTGCAGATTGAGCAAAGTAAGCCTATTTATACCTGGCTACTGTGACGTCACATTCTAAATGACGTTCTAGAGCCGCAGAAGTTCCTACGTGATTGGTCCATTCTGCGCTGTGGGCGGGGCTTCGGCGTAGCCGCTGAACTCGTGCTCGTAGCGCGAGTCCATTATTGTATTTAGGAAAAGCAGAATAAACCAGATTTATTTAAGAAATCATCACACACAATGCTTGTTATTTAAGTCGTGTACGGGCAGGGCCGTAGGAAGGGTTTTTTTTAATCACCAAGGTCATAAATTTGAGCTAGTTAGGCTGGTTCGGCCGAAATAAGTTTATTAAATTCATTCACAATATGTACACATTAATTATTAATCTTATTCCTAATATGATGAACACGGCTTCGTTAATGTTTCTTGTCCTTTCACATCGTAAGTTACTAATTATTACATGAATCACGTAAATTATAAAGGCCTGTTTGCGAAATTAGACAAAAGTGTCTGATTAACATTTCTATCCTAAAACAGCTGTCAAATATGAGATGTTTAATTAAGCTGTACTTACATCTATCTCGCACTTTATGGCCGTTTACTGAAGTGCCGTTAAGCCGGAATCGCACTGAGCAGCTTCTGTGGACATAAAGCCCGCCTACTTTGATTTGATTGGTCATCCCAAATATTTTGACATGAACCCTTTTGACAGACCGCGTTAGTGATGACGCGTTTTAACGGTCACCAGCATCGTAAATCCTGCAAGGTTTCGGTTTTAAAATCCTTTTATCATTGTTTTTAGAAGAGAGGTCGGACAGTACATCCAAAATATTTCATTATCTAACAGTCTTAAAGCTCTTAAGGCAATAAACTTAATTTTTTTCATTAAAGTTTTCTGTTCTGTTTTTCTTTTTCTGTATATAAGCTATGCATATGTAGCCTATATATGTATAAATGATGCTTTGCTTTTATTATCTTTTCATTGTATGTAACTTTTTACTTTCACTAAATACTTGTATTTTTGATACCTTGTCATTAATAAAAAAAAATATATATATATATATATATATATATATATATATATTCATTTAAAAAAAAAAATTAATGCCCATGCCCTGTCTGTTATAACACTATATACTTTGTATTATATTACCTTTGCATCAAATCACAAAAAAAAAAATAGTGAATGGTGTGAGGGTGTTTTTTATTCGGTAAATTTTTACAAGTAATGTGTAAATTTTTAAGTTTTACATGTGATATGTAATGAGAACATTTGGTTTAATGACCGAAACACAACTGTATGTTCTTCTTTCAATTTAGTACTTTTAACAATCAGTTCATTTGATAGCAAACATTGCAATACATGTTTCAAATCACCCTTATTGCTGAAACAATTACTGTACACAGGATACAGATGCCACATTACAAAATACACTTATATTACCTAAATTACATAATTTACATAAAATCCATAATATTTGTAATAGTATCTATTCAGTGTGTTAAGGTGTGAAGTATGACATCCATGAGGTTCTGTGCTAGAGCAGAGTTTGCTACCAATACAGTAAATGTTCTCACTGTACCATATACGTAACTGAATCTATAGTTGACCTTTACAGATGAAGGGTGAGTTACAGTAATATGGCAGTCTCTACCATGGTAATGCCTCTTTCTCTCTCTGTGTGTGTGTGCGCATGTGCGAGTGTGGTGGGTAGAGTGGAGCGTGTTGGTTGGAGTGAGCGTGAAAAACTGTTCTTTTTTCGGTTCTTTTTTTTCTTTTTTCCCCTTTTTTGGTAATTTTATTATAATCTAGGGAAGTTTTTTTTTCTTTTAAGCCGCTCGCGGCCTTTGTAACGGTATGGCATCTGACCCTACAGATGCACAAAGAGCAAATCATGTATGTGCGCGCTCTCGATCACTGATCGCGCGCTGCATTCATGTACAGACACATTTCAGTACATGCCAGGCCCGGTTCCAGAATCAAATCACTGAGGGTGCTTCTGAAATTACTGAGGGTGCTCTAGTAAAGTGCAGATAGGCTAAGCGACGGCTCCACCATAGCAGTGTACAGTGAGAAATTTACGATTATTTACAAGTCATCACTTTTACCAATAATTGGAATTTCAAAAATATTTTGCTACAAATGTTTGTCTATTAATCTATTAGGCTGCCTTTACATTGCTTTAATGCGTTACTAGTATTTTAACATGTAATCTTCCTGAGAACCAGAAAAAAAAGGTTTTGCGAATTTAGATTTTTTTTAGGTCATTACATTGTTTGACAAATGGATATTTAGTCAAAAAAAAAAAAAACCCATTTGTTATATGCTATATCCTCTGCTCTGTAGAGGACACAGAACCCATTTATTGAGGAAATTAAAAGACATGAGTAGGGAAAAACAATGGGATTTTTTTTTTTTTTTACATTCACCAATCAATTTTTATGCTTCAAGCTTTTTTTATCCAAACTTTGTATAAAGATGATTCTCAACTATGTTATGAAAGATATACAAACCCGATTCCAAAAAAGTTGGGACACTGTACAAATTGTGAATAAAAACAATGCAATGATGTGGAAGTTTCAAATTTCAGTATTTTATTCAGAATACAACATAGATGACATCAAATGTTTAAACTGAGAAAATGTATCATTTTAAGGGAAAAAAATAAAGTTGATTTTAAATTTCATGGCATCAACACATCTCAAAAAAGTTGGGACAAGGCCATGTTTACCACTGTGTGGCATCCCCTCTTCTTTTTATAACAGTCTGCAAACGTCTGGGGACTGAGGAGACAAGTTGCTCAAGTTTAGGAATAGGAATGTTGTCCCATTCTTGTCTAATACAGGCTTCTAGTTGCTCAACTGTCTTAGGTCTTCTTTGTCGCATCTTCCTCTTTATGATGCGCCAAATGTTTTCTATGAGTGAAAGATCTGGACTGCAGGCTGGCCATTTCAGTACCCGGATCCTTCTTCTACGCAGCCATGATGTTGTAATTGATGCAGTATGTGGTCTGGCATTGTCATGTTGGAAAATGCAAGGTCTTCCCTGAAAGAGACGACGTCTGGATGGGAGCATATGTTGTTCTAGAACTTGGATATACCTTTCAGCATTGATGGTGCCTTTCCAGATGTGTAAGCTGCCCATGCCACACACACTCATGCAAACCCATACCATCAGAGATGCAGGCTTCTGAACTGAGTGCTGATAACAACTTGGGTTGTCCTTGTCCTCTTTAGTTCGGATGATATGGCGTCCCAGTTTTCCAAAAGAACTTCAAATTTTGATTCGTCTGACCACAGAACAGTTTTCCACTTTGCCACAGTCCATTTTAAATGAGCCTTGGCCCAGAGAAAACGCCTGCGCTTCTGGATCATGTTTAGATATGGCTTCTTTTTTGACCTATAGAGTTTTAGCCGGCAACGGCGAATGGCACGGTGGATTGTGTTCACCGACAATGTTTTCTGGAAGTATTCCTGAGCCCATGTTGTGATTTCCATTACAGTAGCATTCCTGTATGTGATGCAGTGCCGTCTAAGGGCCCGAAGATCACGGGCATCCAGTATGGTTTTCCGGCCTTGACCCTTACGCACAGAGATTGTTCCAGATTCTCTGAATCTTTGGATGATATTATGCACTGTAGATGATGATAACTTCAAACTTCAAGCAATTTTTCTCTGAGAAACTCCTTTCTGATATTGCTCCACTATTTTTCGCCGCAGCATTGGGGGAATTGGTGATCCTCTGCCCATCTTGACTTCTGAGAGACACTGCCACTCTGAGAGGCTCTTTTTATACCCAATCATGTTGCCAATTGACCTAATAAGTTGCAAATTGGTCCTCCAGCTGTTCCTTATATGTACATTTAACTTTTCCGGCCTCTTATTGCTACCTGTCCCAACTTTTTTGGAATGTGTAGCTCTCATGAAATCCAAAATGAGCCAATATTTGGCATGACATTTCAAAATGTCTCACTTTCAACATTTGATATGTTATCTATATTCTATTGTGAATAAAATATAAGTTTATGAGATTTGTAAATTATTGCATTCCTTTTTTATTCACAATTTGTACAGTGTCCCAACTTTTTTGGAATCGGGTTTGTATATATATATATATATATATATATATATGGTGCACATCATATCATATATATATAAATCATAATTATAATGAAAAATTGGTAGTAAATTTCACAAATAATTACAAAGAAACTACACACTGAATTAAACTTGAAATTTTGAAGTAGAAAGGCTGAAATAGTATTTTGTTGTAAAATGTCTGCAATAATAGTTTTATTTACAAATTCCAAAAATAACAATAATAATAATAAAAAAAAAAATATATATATATATATATATATATATATATATATATAGTGCTGTCAAATCGATTATCTAACATAAAAGCATCAAACATAGAGGTTTGTTTATATAATGTATGTGTGTGTTTATATTATATATATATATACACACACACATATATAAATAAATATAATATAAACACACACATACATTATATAAACAAACTTTTTTGTTAGACGCGATTAATCGATTTGACAGCACTGATATATATATTTTTTTTTTTTTTTGGGACGTTTATTAATTTAAAAGATATATATATAATATTTTACTATACACACACACACACACACACACATATATATTTTTTGGACGTTTATTAATTTAAAAGATATATATATAATATTTTACTATACACACACACACACACACACACACACACACACATACATACAGTGGGGAGAACAAGTATTTGATACACTGCCGATTTTGCAGGTTTGCCCACTTACAAAGCATGTAGAAGTCTGTAATTTGTATCATAGGTACTCTTCAACTGTGAGTGACGGAATCTAAAACAAAAATCCAGAAAATCACATTGTATGATTTTTAAATAATTAATTTGCATTTTATTGCATGACATAAGTATTTGATCACCTACCAACCAGTAAGAATTCCGGCTCTCACAGACCTGTTAGTTTTTCTTTAAGAAGCCCTCCTGTTCTCCACTCATTACCTGTATTAACTGCACCTGTTTGAACTCATTACCTGTATAAAAGACACCTGTCCACACACTCAATCAAACAGACTCCAACCTCTCCACAATGGCCAAGACCAGAGAGCTGTGTAAGGACATCAGGGATAAAATTGTAGACCTGCACAAGGCTGGGATGGGCTACAGGACAATAGGCAAGCAGCTTGGTGAGAAGGCAACAACTGTTGGCGCAATTATTAGAAAATGGAAGAAGTTCAAGATGACGGTCAATCTCCCTCGGTCTGGGGCACCATGCAAGATCTCACCTCGTGGGGCATCAGTGATCATGAGGAAGGTAAGGGATCAGCCCAGAACTACACAGCAGGACCTGGTCAATGACCTGAAGAGAGCTGGGACCACAGTCTGAAAGAAAACCATTAGTAACACACTACGCCGTCATGGATTAAAATCCTGCAGCGCACGCAAGGTCCCCCTGTTCAAGCCAGCGCATGTCCAGGCCCGTCTGAAGTTTGCCAATGACCATCTGGATGATCCAGAGGAGGAATGGGAGAAGGTCATGTGGTCTGATGAGGCAAAAATAGAGCTTTTTGGTCTAAACTCCACTCGCCGTGTTTGGAGGAAGAAGAAGGATGAGTACAACCCCAAGAACACCATCCCAACCGTGAAGCATGGAGGTGGAAACATCATTCTTTGGGGATGCTTTTCTGCAAAGGGGATAGGACGACTGCACCGTATTGAGGAGAGGATGAATGGGGCCATGTATCGCGAGATCTTGGCCAACAACCTCCTTCCCTCAGTAAGAGCATTGAAGATGCGTCGTGGCTGGGTCTTCCAGCATGACAACGACCTGAAACACACAGCCAGGGCAACTAAGGAGTGGCTCCGTAAGAAGCATCTCAAGGTCCTGGAGTGGCCTAGCCAGTCTCCAGACCTGAACCCAATAGAAAATCTTTGGAGGGAGCTGAAAGTCCGTATTGCCCAGCGACAGCCCCGAAACCCGAAGGATCTGGAGAAGGTCTGTATGGAGGAGTGGGCCAAAATCCCTGCTGCAGTGTGTGCAAACCTGGTCAAGAACTACAGGAAACGTATGATCTCTGTAATTGCAAACAAAGGTTTCTGTACCAAATATTAAGTTCTGCTTTTCTGATGTATCAAATACTTATGTCATGCAATAAAATGCAAATTAATTATTTAAAAATCATACAATGTGATTTTCTGGATTTTTGTTTTAGATTCCGCCTCTCACAGTTGAAGAGTACCTATGATAAAAATTACAGACCTCTACATGCTTTGTAAGTGGGCAAAACTGCAAAATCGGCAGTGCATCAAATACTTGTTCTCCCCACTGTATATATAAATATATGTGTGTGTGTATAGTAAAATATTATATATATATATCTTTTAAATTAATAAATGTCCAAAAAAATATATATATATATGTGCTGTCAAATCGATTAATCGCATCCAAAATAAAAGTTTGTGTTTACATAATATATGTGTGTGTACTGTGTATAATTATTATGCATATTTGAATACACACACATATATGTATATTAGTGCTGTCAAATCGATTATCTAACATAAAATGTTTATATAATGTATGTGTGCGATTAATCACGATTAATCACGATTAATCGATTTGACAGCATTTTCACATTATGTATTTTTAAATTACGTCAAAATTGGATAATATTGTCACATTGTATGCCTGCTTGGCCATTGCTATCTCTGCTTCTTTAGTGAGTGGACAATAAGACAAACCTTTACTCTTGTTCACAAAAAGAAGCCAAATCAGAGTTCAGTTGACATTGGCAGTGGGATGCAGTGACCTCTGACCTCTCTGAGCCCGGCACTGGAGGTGTGATTGATAACCCCATTACAGAGTGAGAGAAACCGCTCACACAAAGTGTGCATGCAAGCAAACAATACAGCAACATAAAAAGCAACATAGAAGTAGTCCAAATGACTTGAATGTTATATACCAAGTCTATAGATTCATAGCCAAGTCATTATTCACAGAAAATATTCCCCTCCACCAAAATCATTCTACATTTAGCTAATGTACATGTGTGATTAGAAGCATGCAATAACCAATGGCTCCTACACGAGGAAGAGTAAATAATGACAGAAGTTTCATTTTTGGGTGAATTATCCCTATAAGTCTTAAGGCTGGCAAAATCTAACCAAAGAAACACACTTTTAACACAATTGGTACTGAGGAAAGGGATACTCTAGAATCAATGGAGCAAATTTATTTTAGCATTATAGTCATTTAGTAGATGGGGTGCTATTAATAAGGGGTCCTATTATGCAATTATTTTTTTTTTTTTTACATTTTAAACTTTCTTTAGTGTGTAATATTGCTGTTTGAGCATGAAAAAGGTCTGCAAACTGAACTCTACCTACTTACTCTTATGGTAAGGGGCGGGACATTTCCCAAACACGCTCAAAGCGGTTGACCAATCACAACACACTGGTCCAGCCGACCAATCAGAGCACATGGAAGGAGGGGCTTCATGGAGACAGGAACTAAACAGAGCATTACTGACAGACTGGGAAGAGAGGAGCTGCAACAATGTCAAATATGGGGAAAATAATGTTTTTTGAACATTTAAGCATGAAAACCTGTTCTAGTAGAGCCCAAAAAACAAAATCAAGACTTTGAAAAAGGGCATAATAGGTTCCCTTTAATTTATAGTATGCTCAGGGACAATCATCTACGAGTAACTGGGGCAAAATGCCTTGCACAAAGACATAAAGCTAACAACTCAGTCCTTGTAGAACTTTAACCATTGTTAAGGTTGTATGGTAATCGAATGCATTTGGAGAGTGAGGTAGTAGTGGACTTGGTAAAAAGCATTTTGAAAAGAAAATGAGTGAATTTTATCTACTAAATAATCCAATGTATAAAAAACATAGAGACATACATAAAATATAGCTGCACGCAGCAATTATCGGGGCCAAGCACAACAGAAGCAAACAAGAAAGCTAGCAGCAGACCATCTGCAAAAATAAGTAAAGACATTTGGAGACAATTTTAAGCAAAAAGGTTGAAAACCCATAAATACACTGAGTTGATTAGGGGCAATTTCATGTTTTGTTTAATTATAGTGCCACCAAGTGGCGCAGTCCCACCACTTTTTGTGTGTGTCCTCAGAGAGCCCCCATACGCGTGTCAAAATTTGGTGAAAATATCTCATTTCGTTTAGGAGAAAAAAATAACCCACACCTGACTTTGACTGCCTTTTTTTGCCACTTACTAACAAAATTTTGACATTTGGCCATTAGCGTTTAGTCAAACCGGTATGATTCTGATTTTCCTACGGTGGCTGATTTCTCGATTGCACCAACGGTTTCGAAGATATTCGCGAAAGTTGTTTAAACGCTAAATCACAACATTGAAAAAACCATAAGGTGAAACATAGCATGTTTGGTATCGTTGAACTCGGCAAGGATTCAGGAATCTACGGATATACAGCCTTGGTGAGCAGAAGAGACTCTTCTCTTTTTAACAGTAGTATCAGATATATATTTTGTTTCTAGCCCTTACGGTTCAAAAGTTATTAGCACAAATGTAAGTGCAACTTTGGACAGTTGGTGGCGCTAGAGGGATTGAGCTAGAGACTCCAAAATTGGTGTAGTTAGTGTTGGGCCAGTCCTCTATCAGTGTACCAACTTTCATAACTTTCCCGCAAGCAGTTCTATGGGCTGCCATAGACTCAATAGCGGAAGAAGAAGAAGAAACTGAAGCAGAATAATAACGCCAACGGATACAATAGGTGTCTATGCACCTTTGGTGCTTGGCCCCTGAATATAAAAATAATTATGCAACTTATAGGAAAGAATTGAGCTTTTAAAACAAGCATTAACAATGTTGTTGGAACTGAAGCCCTAACAGTACTGTATGTGTCAGATAAACAAATGAGAAAACAACAAGTGCACCTACACAACCTACACACCAACTGGACAGTGAAAACACTATATATACACGCCGCAGCGTCTGTGCCAACCTGATATGACTCGTCTTTACAAAGGCTGTTTTTCAATATTCAACTGAAAAAAGAAAAACATTATACAGCAGGAGATATACATACCGTTCAAACGTTTGGTGTAAGTAAGATTTTTTTAAATTGATTGATTTATTTATTTATTAAAAAAAAAGACTTTAAATATTTAATATATAACATACAAAACATTTCTATTTCAAATAAATGCTGTTCTTTTGAACAAAGAATCTTGATACAATATTAAGCAGCACAACTATTTTCAACATTGATAATAATCATAAATGTTTCTTGAGCAGCAAATCAGCATATTAGAATGATTTCTGAAGGATTATGTGAAATTCAGCTTTGCATCACAGGCATAAATTACATTTTAAACTATATTCAAAAAGACAGCAGTTATTTTAAATGGTAATAATATTTCACAATATTACTTTTTAATGTATTTTTGTACCAACCCCAAACTTTTCAACGGTAGTATATATCACAATAACGCTATTTCAGGCTAAACAAATACTTGTAATACAAATATGTGCACAATAGAATCATTAGTTGTGTTTGCAAATGCAAGCATTGCTACTCCCTCCTCATCCTCAGTTCATGATTTGAACAAACTCATAAGCCTTAGTATTAAACTTTGGCTTATAACCCATTTACTATACATTGAAGAAAGGAACCAAGTCATTTGTAGAAACCAGAAAGCCATAGAACCCTAGCAAATGAATAACAATTTGCTAAAAAAACGCTCAGAACACCTTATCAACCGCACAGTATCAGCTAAGATTTAGATAAGCAGTGAATAGCCACTGTCAAGATGGCTGTCATTACACGCATGTCAGATGTTTTTTTCGTATCTGACACACTGATTGTTGATTCAGCTGTGTTTAATAAGAAAGACATCTGAAACACCTCACACCACTGTAGCAATGCCACCCTCCTGTGGTCATACAGCAGGATCACAAGAGGAAAGACAGATGAAGTGAAGAGAAATCAGAACACATTTCTAAGGGATTTTGAAATTCTTAACTAAAGATGAGATTTAAGGTCAAGTTTAGTTTAAACCGTCTTTACTTCAATCCTTTCATATCTTTATAAGTAGCTGAGAACTCGGACTGAAACCAAGAAATGACATGCAACCAAAGCACTGTAAGTAGAGCAGAGGTTGAAAACAAGTTGTTCACTCACCCTCAGGCTGTTCCAAACCCGTATGCAGTTCTATTGTTCTGTGGAACACAAAAGATGAAATTTTGAAAACATTTTTTTAATACATTAACAGTTCACAGTTATGTGACCATGACTCATTATTCAACCAACGACCATTAAAGTAATAATATTTAAAATAGTTTTCAGTAATTGAAATAAAATAAAATAAATTAGATTAAAAATTTAACCTTGAAAATCATAAATGAAAATGAGAAATGTTGCCTTGACAACTAATTAGAAAATGGGTAGATATACACTCACCTAAAGGATTATTAGGAACACCATACTAATACTGTGTTTGACCCCCTTTCGCCTTCAGAACTGCCTTAATTCTACGTGGCATTGATTTAACAAGGTGCTAAAAGCATTCTTTAGAAATGTTGGCCCATATTGATAGGATAGCATCTTGCAGTTGATGGAGATTTGTGGGATGCACATCCAGGGCACGAAGCTCCCGTTCCACCACATCCCAAAGATGCTCTATTGGGTTGAGATCTGGTGACTGTGGGGGCCATTTTAGTACAGTGAACTCATTGTCATGTTCAAGAAACCAATTTGAAATGATTCGAGCTTTGTGACATGGTGCATTATCCTGCTGGAAGTAGCCATCAGAGGATGGGTACATGGTGGTCATAAAGGGATGGACATGGTCAGAAACAATGCTCAGGTAGGCCGTGGCATTTAAACGATGCCCAATTGGCACTAAGGGGCCTAAAGTGTGCCAAGAAAACATCCCCCACACCATTACACCACCACCACCAGCCTGCACAGTGGTAACAAGGCATGATGGATCCATGTTCTCATTCTGTTTACGCCAAATTCTGACTCTACCATCTGAATGTCTCAACAGAAATCGAGACTCATCAGACCAGGCAACATTTTTCCAGTCTTCAACTGTCCAATTTTGGTGAGCTCGTGCAAATTGTAGCCTCTTTTTCCTATTTGTAGTGGAGATGAGTGGTACCCGGTGGGGTCTTCTGCTGTTGTAGCCCATCCGCCTCAAGGTTGTGCGTGTTGTGGCTTCACAAATGCTTTGCTGCATACCTCGGTTGTAACGAGTGGTTATTTCAGTCAAAGTTGCTCTTCTATCAGCTTGAATCAGTCGGCCCATTCTCCTCTGACCTCTAGTATCAACAAGGCATTTTCGCCCACAGGACTGCCGCATACTGGATGTTTTTCCCTTTTCACACCATTCTTTGTAAACTCTAGAAATGGTTGTGCGTGAAAATCCCAGTAACTGAGCAGATTGTGAAATACTCAGACCGGCCCGTCTGGCACCAACAACCATGCCACGCTCAAAATTGCTTAAATCACCTTTCTTTCCCATTCTGACATTCAGTTTAGAGTTCAGGAGATTGTCTTGACCAGGACCACACCCCTAAATGCATTGAAGCAACTGCCATGTGATTGGTTGATTAGATAATTGCATTAATGAGAAATTGAACAGGTGTTCCTAATAATCCTTTAGGTGAGTGTATAAAAATAATATAGAAATAAAGAAAATGGGTAAATATAGAAAAATTTTACAACAACATAACAAAACTACTCAAACTTAAAAGCACTAAAACTAAAATTAAAACTGAAAACAAAATATTCAAATACAAAAAAATATTATAAATACTATAATAGTATACTTAATACTCAAACAACACTGGACGTTAGTCATTATTCAGACTCAGAGAAGACTCCAAAGTTCTGAAATCTCAGTGCATTTGCAAAATACAACACACACAGACACACACACACTCGGTTTCGCTATCTTTGTGGGGACTCTCCATAGGGGTAATGATAGGGTAATGGTTTTCATACTGTACCAACTGTATATTCTCTCCCCTTACACTAACCCTACCCCTAAACCTACCCATCACACAAAACTTTTCAAAAAACATAATTTAGTATTATTTATAAGCTGTTTTCCTCATGGGAACCAAAAATGTCCCCACAAGGATTTCGGATATTGCCATCTTTGTGAGGATATTCTGTCCCCATAATTTAGGGTTTACCAGGCCACACACACACACGCACGCACACACACAGACACATTCTTGTACATCTATCTTTGTGAGGACATTCATTGACACAATGCAATCTCTAGCTCCTTAAGTGCCTAACCTGAACCCTTACCCTAAACCTACCCTTAACCTAATTATAACCTTATCCCTTGACCTTAGTCCTTAGTCTTGACCATTAAAAGGGCCTTTAAAGGGGTCTCAGAAAGCAGAGGTGGAAAGAGTAACAAAATATTCTACTCAAGTAAAAGTACTATTACTTCAATGAAATTGTACTTAAGTACAAGTAAAATTACCGGTCTAAAAATATACTTAAGTAAAAGTAAAAAGTAGTTCATTTCAAATTTACTCAGAGTAAAAGATTAGAATGAGATTTTCACAATATGATAACCATCTCAGAAAACATCACAGTTTCACAGCATCACGGTATTATTTAATAAATAAACTGTATTATTAAATTATGGTTATTATTATCATCACTTAAAATGTCCGTTAAATGAATGAAAACAGGTTTTTTTGGTTGAACAAATGCTTTATTATAACAAACTTGAAACCATTTGTTTGTTTTGTTTATTAAAATTTCAATAAAACATGTCTAATCAACTAAATTCAATAAATTATTATGAATTAGATTAACTTATTTTTATCATTAATTTATTAAAATGTTTAAGAAATTTTTCTTTTTATGATTTAATACAAATATATTATCAAAAACGGTGGTAATCAAATAAAATGTAACAAACTTTTATCCTTTTATTTTTTTGGCAAAGTGCTGCAAAACAGAGATTTACTAAATTAAACCATGGATTAAAAAATATATTCTTAAATAATGTTTAAATTATGTATTATTATTGTTATTATTATTATTTTGACAAGTACATTCTATTGTAGGCCTACAATAGTAACATATTTCTGTCATAATTTCTTCTAGTTAAACCAAACGTTTATTTTGACGGGTTTTAGTGAAGACCTGTTTGGTTTTTATTCAAATAAAATGATGAAAATGCTCATTAGGGGTTCTCTCAGATCAGCTCTGGAAGCTCGGTTCATGTGTTCATGTCCAAATATGGTTTGTGAGACGAGCATCACGTGTACTTGAGTTAGGGCTGTTCGATTCCGAAATTTTTGCAATCAATTCCGATTCCGATTCCTGGTTCTGGAATCGATGGAGTCGATTCCAAGAATCGATTCCTCACTGTTGTTTTCGATTCTTTTTCGATTCTTGTTTTTTTAATGAAAGATTGGAGGAACCTACTTCCGGAGTGACCGCAGGATATAAGGATGTAGAAAGTATTCTTCTCTAAAGCTTTATTTGTAAAATGAAGATACATTTCAATAACTCTGATTGATTTTAAATTGTAATTATGGATGCTCCTGAAATGGCCCACAGCCTAGCAGTAAATGCGATTTAATAAATAAATAGGATAGCACATTATTCAAGGATGTGCATTTATTGCATTGTTAAAACTACATGACATGAATAAAATGCATGTGCAGTTCAGCTAAATGACAAAGTTTACTTAAGTGCTTTTCCACAGAATGTGCGAGGCAAAATAACTACAATATTAACAACGATATAAGAGTGCGCAGTTTATTTGTCAATCAGATGCGCGAGGAAGTTGCGTTCGTTACTATAGCAACAGTAGGCTCTCGGCCATTAATCTGTGCTCTAGGCACATTTTCTTTCAGAATTATAGATAGAAAAAAATAGCATTTTATTTAAAATGAAAATAAGACCCTCACATCTGCATCTGTTATCGTAGACCAAGCAGCGCTCTAACTGCTTGGACAATTTAAGCTAAATTATGGAGTTTTTGGGTGCAAAATGTAGTAAACTTGTCCAAGATGCAGGATCACAGAAAGAGACAATGACAATAAACACCATTAACCCAAGTGAATGAAAGGTAGGCTAATAATCAGCGATATGCGTTCACATATGGCTTTATTTGAATGGTTCAGCGTGGCATACCGTAAAACTAAGTTGTTAGAATTACGTTCTAGTGACGTCATTACGCGATGACGCAAAAGAACCGCTGAATTGTTTTATTTTTAACTGGTTCATTAAAACTAACTGTCCGAAAGAACCTTTTGCAGAAATTAAATGGACTTCCAATCATTATTAGTGAGCGACAAATGAATGCTCAGCTCTGTTGAACTGAAAAGGGCTCTTAAAGAGGAGTCGATTCGACTCTCGATTCCCAACGCCTTGGAATCGATTCTTTTTGGAATCGATTCCCAGCCCTAACTTGAGTATGTAGTAGACGAAACGGCGCTGCTCATTCACACAGAGACAGAACAAGCAGATCATATATTTATATAGCAGTGTTTTGCGCTTTAATATTCACAGATCATGTCGTGATTTGATTTATACTGTAAATTCAATTGTCATGACTGGATTCCGGGATTCCCTCTGCATCACAGAAATCATTCGGCCTTAAGTTATAAACATACCTTTATCTGCACAGAGGGATGGTGTTCCCGAACATGTTCTATATGTGTTTCCTCATTTGCATCCACATTTTTTGCAAACTGGGTATCCTCCAGGACAACACCACGTTATTTTTTTCTATATCCAAAGTATTTCCATACTAGCCAGGGGTTCACGACGGCGTTTCGCTTTCAGCTGGGTCTGCATCACTGATGTCTGTCTTGTCCGTCTCCATCTTTTTGTGATTTTTGCGCGTTGGTTCTCCCGCCCTTCAATTCAATGCAGTCCTTTCCAGAGCGCGATTTTTTTCCCCTCTTTGTATTATTTATTTATTTGTTTATTTTTTACTTAGTAACGGATATGGTTTAAAATGTAGCGAAGTACAATACTTCAAACAAAACATACTTAAGTAAAAGTAAAATTACAGATTTTTAAAACTACTTAAAAAGGTAGAAGTACACAGAAAAACTACTCAATTACAGTAACGCGAGTAAATGTAATTCGTTACTTTCCACCAGCCAAAATGTCCTCACTTTACTCTCTTTGTCCTCACACACATACATGATTGTTTCACTATATTAGTGAGGACATTGCATTGATTTTATATCAGGTTAATGATATTTTCTATAGCCTAACCCAACCCCTACCCCTAAACCGACCCATCACAGAAACATGTGCAAAAACATGTTTTGGACGATTTATAAGCCTTTTTAACTAGTGAGGACCAGTCCTAACTAGTCAGTTGTCATAATATTTCACTATATAAGTGAGAACATTTGGCCCTGACGAGTATAGCCAAACCTACACACACACACACACACACATACAGGTTTAACTCCCCATAAACATCCAGTCTAAAGAAAGCACAACTTACAGGAAAGATCCTGATCATTTGAATTTATAATTTTGATTTCTGGAAATCATATTTCCATCTAACACCAGCCGTCAGCACACACATCTGACATCTGACTTAATACAATCATTTATAATTTGGGGGAGCCCTCCACTCTCAGTAACTGATGGCACTAATGTAATTAAAGAGATTATCATGTCTGCATGGCACTCCAGATGGCACCCTTCAAAATGGTTGCAGATCAGTGGGCATTGCTGACAGGATGTTTATACATTCAGCTAACAAATATCCAACATGAGCTGGATGCATATATAGAGCGTATATTCTACCTTTACATAAAATTCAAGATCACAAATTTGGCCATGCATGCAAATTATACATCGTCAAATATTTATTAATATTGATTAAACCCCAGTTTGTGATTAAAAAAGAAATGGTGCAGAGATTCACAATCTACGCGTGTACTGCAAGTAAAGCTTTGGGCTCTGTTTACCTTGTAATCCTTCATTACACCAATCTCATTAGTTCTCTATGAGATCTGGGGCATCAAGAGCTTTCAGTTGTCCAATACTGAGAAAAACACCCTCGGTCAATGAGATTTTATCTGACACCCATGATCGTGGTGTTGCTGCTAAATATCACAATCTCTGTCTTTCACACTCAAGCACACCTGGGTATTTTATCACAGTGTTTTTATTTGTGCATTGCAGGTAACGTTTGATAAAGAGCAAAAAAATGACATATTGAAGATAAGTAATATTTACCGTGGCATTGTGCATATACAGCATCATTGAAATATCAAGATCTGATATATGAAAAATTTTTTGGTTACAGCAATACTGTATTAACCAAAATATGTAACTTTTGGGCCTTTTCTCTTATAAAACCATCAACATACACTCACCTAAAGGATTATTAGGAACACCTGTTCAATTTCTCATTAATGCAATTATCTAATCAACCAATCACATGGCAGTTGCTTCAATGCATTTAGGGGTGTGGTCCTGGTCAAGACAATCTCCTGAACTCCAAACTGAATGTCAGAATGGGAAAGAAAGGTGATTTAAGCAATTTTGAGCGTGGCATGGTTGTTGGTGCCAGACGGGCCGGTCTGAGTATTTCACAATCTGCTCAGTTACTGGGATTTTCATGCACAACCATTTCTAGAGTTTACAAAGAATGGTGTGAAAAGGGAAAAACATCCAGTATGCGGCAGTCCTGTGGGCGAAAATGCCTTGTTGATGCTAGAGGTCAGAGGAGAATGGGCCGACTGATTCAAGCTGATAGAAGAGCAACTTTGACTGAAATAACCACTCGTTACAACCGAGGTATGCAGCAAAGCATTTGTGAAGCCACAACACGCACAACCTTGAGGCGGATGGGCTACAACAGCAGAAGACCCCACCGGGTACCACTCATCTCCACTACAAATAGGAAAAAGAGGCTACAATTTGCACGAGCTCACCAAAATTGGACAGTTGAAGACTGGAAAAATGTTGCCTGGTCTGATGAGTCTCGATTTCTGTTGAGACATTCAGATGGTAGAGTCAGAATTTGGCGTAAACAGAATGAGAACATGGATCCATCATGCCTTGTTACCACTGTGCAGGCTGGTGGTGGTGGTGTAATGGTGTGGGGGATGTTTTCTTGGCACACTTTAGGCCCCTTAGTGTCAACTGGGCATCGTTTAAATGCCACGGCCTACCTGAGCATTGTTTCTGACCATGTCCATCCCTTTATGACCACCATGTACCCATCCTCTGATGGCTACTTCCAGCAGGATAATGCACCATGTCACAAAGCTCGAATCATTTCAAATTGGTTTCTTGAACATGACAATGAGTTCACTGTACTAAAATGGCCCCCACAGTCACCAGATCTCAACCCAATAGAGCATCTTTGGGATGTGGTGGAACGGGAGCTTCGTGCCCTGGATGTGCATCCCACAAATCTCCATCAACTGCAAGATGCTATCCTATCAATATGGGCCAACATTTCTAAAGAATGCTTTCAGCACCTTGTTGAATCAATGCCACGTAGAATTAAGGCAGTTCTGAAGGCGAAAGGGGGTCAAACACAGTATTAGTATGGTGTTCCTAATAATCCTTTAGGTGAGTGTATACTGTATATTCGACAGCACAATCACAGTCAAACTTCCATATACCACCATTAGTTAACCTCCTAAGACTTTTGAATTTAGTATTTTTTCATGTCATTGCATTGTTTAGAGCATAAGAAACCAATGGAATTTTTTATTTTATTTGAAAAATGATATTTTATTCATATGTTATGCTATGTCCTCGTAAGTGGACTTAGTTGTTTAAAAAATAAAATGACATGAAATTACATGTATAGGCAAAAACAATGGGATTTTTTTTTCATTCACCAATCAATTTTCAAGTTTCAGGATTTTTTTTAACCAAACTTTGTTTAAAGATGATTCTCAACTATGTTATGAAAGATATAATGGAATGAATTGATATACCATTTTACTTTATGCAATATGTGGGTAAAATGGCCATACATGCGTTTTCCCATTCAATGCAATGTATCTATCATTTGTATATTAATGTGTTCTTGGAGCAACTTGTAATGAAAAAAGAAGTGTAATAATGGGAGTAATAGTTGGCAACATTTTCATAATAATATCTAATATTTTATAGGAATATTGTAATTTCTTTCCAAAATGCCTGATAAACATGCTTTAAGTCCCGGTGTCCTCTACAGTGGACATGTATGAAATCAATGCCCTGTTTTGTAACAGAAAGTCATATTTTGATTAGAAACCCCATAACATTTTCCTGAGATCTTGCTTTATAACAAACAATTTGAAAATTAGTCAGATTTAAATGATAATTACAAAATATTACAAAATATTATCATATTTCCATGTTAAAATATTATTATATTTCCTAAATTTGATCATTCAGTCATTTTTAAAGAGAGAAGTTGTTGTCCTGGTGAAACCTCAAAACAAATGGTATATCTGAACAGCCCTGAATGTGCTCTTTACAGGACATCCAGACTTTTTAGACATGGTACCACAATATCCCATAACTTTATGGACCTGAACCACGGTATTCTTTGAAGTTCCTTTTGATGAACATGGTAGGCCTACATGAATATGGTAATCATTCAGTAACATAGTACAGGGGATTCAATCTCCCAAATAACATCATATTGGTGTGAGGGACCCCCATTCTAAAATTTAAAAGGTAGCCATTTATACTGTGATATTATATGGAAAATATTAGATTATTTATTTATTTATTTTTATGGTTTATTTATGTAAATCTAATTTATTATTTATTTTAATCATTTTTCTATTATTACTTTTAATCTATTTTAACTTTGTATTTATTTCAATCTTACTTTTTATTATATATCTATTTTTACATTTCTTATTAGGGGTGTAACAATATATCGCAATACATAAATGCAACAATATGTATCGTGGATAATGACAATCTGCATTGTGTGTAGTTCACCCAAAATGAAAATTACTGTGTGAGTTTACAGAGTCTCAGTACTACATTAAACTACTATAATGTTGAATATAATGTTAAATAATGCAATGGGGGAATATTTGTGGGTCCTCATAATGCCAAATGTCTTATGTTACCAGTAAAAAGCGGCCTACATTATTTTAAATATATCTAGTCTAGTCATATCTAGTGTTTTCGTCTAAAATAATTCTGTATTTTCATCTTCTGAATCATTAAGATTTTTATTCAGGTGTCACCATTGTCCCTGTGCATTGGGTTACAAGCACCAAGTCCATGAGTATTCATTTCCACCCCCAATGTAATACAAAATTTAGCATTTTAATCAACAGTACATTTTTTGTTAACCTTTTACCATGTCTTGGAGTATTGTAATACTATCATTTTGTGAGTTCAGTATAGTGATATGCATCGTGACATGAGGGTATCATTACACCCCTATTTTTTTATACTGTTTTTCTCTAAACTTTTCCACAGACCTCCTAGTACTCCCTTGCGGCCCCTGGACCCCAATTTGAAAACCCCTGCCGTAGTAGGCTATGTATCAAAGTATAAAGTACTATAATATTAATAATCTGATACCATCACTGTACCATAGTATCACATTACTTTAACTAAGGGCTGATAACTTTAAATTATTAAAAAAACGTTAATTATTAATTAATCATCATGCATGGCCTACTCTCTAACTCTTGAAATCTCAAGATTGAATCTAGTTTTGCATTACAGCAATAGTATTATTCAAGGGTTGTGTGTGTAATTGTTGGGTATTCAAAATAAAAAACCAGATATTAAAAGGACTTCATCACCACTGCATCAGCAACAAAACCACAGAACACACACACACACACACACACACACACACACACACACACACACACACACACACTCACTCACTCACTCACACTCACTCACTCTCTCTCTCTCTCTCTCTCTCTCTCTCTCTCTCTCTCTCTCTCTCTCTCTCTCTCTCTCTCTCTCTCTCTCTCTCTCTCTCTCTCTCCCTCCCTCTCCTCACTCAGTTTCAGTGACTGGTTAGAAATGGCAGCTTCTGAGGATCCTTAAACGACTGTGGCAAATTAAGGAGAAATGCATCCTTTGAAATGGATTTAATTGATTAACGGGAATGTCAGTCCAGTCGTGAGCTGTAACGACAGACAGAAGAGGAACCAGTGGCGTATATCTTTTCAAACAGCCGCGTCTGTCTGTCTATCTGACTGAAGTATATTGGGGTAAGAGAGACGTCGATTAGCATTAGCACTGTTAGCTCCGCTGCTGCTTTCGCCCGCCGCTGCCTCTCTTTCAGCCGAGCTTTCGCGCTCTTCCCGCCGCATTCCCTCCCGCTTCGCCCGCTCTGCTCTCACGCGCTGCCGAGGCTCCTGCGGCCGCTGCTACCGCTGTGGGCTGCGGGTCATGAAAAGCTGCTTTTGTCCGAAAAGGAAGGACGCAGTGCATTTTACAGTTAAGTCAATGCGGAGTTTAATGGTTGAATTGCTTTTTGCACAAGTATTGAGAAGAATAAGGAATATTGAGGAAATTGGGCTAGCTTGTTAGCTCGGATAGGCTAAGTATAGAACCTCTCTTAAGGAGTCTCCTAGCAACCTGCCGGCTAATGCTAATGGCTAAAATTGGGCTTCAGCCAAATGATAAAACGCATTATTATATATTCATATCACGGACTCAGGATATTATAATAACATAAAGATAAGTGTTTAGAAAAGAGTTGTTAGTTCTTTAGCCGGATAGTAAATGTTGGGTAGTTAATGTTACTATAAAGAATTGCTTTATGAATTATTACTTGTTTTCTTTTGTATCTCACATATCTGGTCATTTAAACAAAAACGGAGATGTTTTATGGTTATGAGGGAATAGAAATATTGATAAGGTGCTACTACGTATTCATTTATTATGGAGAGCATTGCTTGTCTATTGGGCAATATTCAATCTGCTTTGTAATCAAGTTTTTGATATTTAGTATCACATTTCTGTGTTCATTATTCAGATCAGGGTTTCTGTGGGTCTTAAAAAGGTCTTAGATCAGAGCAGAACGTCTTAAATTCATAAAATGAAGGTATTAAATGTTGCATGCATTGTAAAACAAAATGTCCAGTTTTCCAATACATATCTAAACATCTTTAAATTAATTTAGGATACATTTACTTGAGATGCAAATGTAAAATGAAGCCAGAAAACTTGAACAACATTAAGTGAGTTTATGCTTAAACTTTTTTTTTTGTAAAATGAATTAAAAAGTAATTGATATCTGTTGTACAGTAAGTTGTATTTCCAAACTTCGAAGTGTTTGTAATACTTCCTAGACATTTAAATTTAGATAGCATATTTACGTATTGTATTCCCTTCAATTTATTCCGTAAATGTTCTTTACTTGGTCTTATATTTACCTTTATAAATCCTGCTGAAACCCAAAAGATGTTTGACCAGTTATACAGTGTCTGTTGTCATTAAATTCACAGAAAGCAAGTGACTGTGTAAACAGAGGTAATGCTGTCTTATGGTTGGCTCTTTGATAATGATGAAATTGAATTTTCAGATCTGATTATCACTATGATGCCTAATGAATTTGATAAGGCAAGACCCGATACTGTGTAATTTTGTTATCAAATACTCCAGCATGGGTTAGAATAATCAACATGTTGTTACGGCCAGAGTCTCTACTGAATGCTGCTCTTGTTTGTGAGATTTGGAGCCGTAATTCATTTCTAGACCAAGAGCTTCTTCGTATTTGAACAATAAATGTGGATCTTGTATGTGTTTTGTATATATAATGCTCTGGCCTGGATTCATTCCAAATTTGTGCCACTGGTGTTGACATATTTCATTTTGATTAGCACCAGATCTCTCTTGATTTTAAGTCTCAAAATTGTTATCCTTTTGTATAGTTATCATAATGTTTATGGGTTCTTTCATGTTATACTTTTCACTTTCCTTTGGATTATCTTATCCCATCATATCCCAACCATCCATTCATTCTTCTATGGTTCCTTCCATCTATCCATTCACCCATTGTACTATCGTTCCATCCATCCATCCATCATTCTATCTTTCGTTCCATCCATTTATCCATTGTTCTTTCGGTCCATCTATTCATCCATCGCTCTATCATTCGTTCCATCCATCCATTGTACTATCGTTCCATCCATCTATCATTCGTTCCATCCATCCATTGTTCTATCTTTTGTTCCATTCATTGTTCTTTCTTTCCATCCATTTATCCATTGTTCTTTTGTTCCATCCATTCATCCATCGTTCTATCATTCGTTCCATCATTGTTCTTTTGTTCCATCCATTCATCCATCGTTCTATCATTCGTTCCATCATTGTTCTTTTGTTCCATCCATTCATCCATCGTTCTATCATTCGTTGCATCCATCCATCCATTGTTCTATCGCCCGCCTGCCCGTTCGTTTGTTCCATCCATCCATCCATCCATCGTTTTATCGTTCATTCCATCCATCCATCCATGTGGCTGGTAGAACTTGATCCATGGATTTGATTTCCCATTTTTCCCATGATGATGTTTGCTTCAACCACCTGTGCAAACAAGCATGCTTTCCTAAAGAGGCGGTGTAAACTTGAACAAGCAATGAAGCAAACAATTTTTTTTTCCTACTGGCACAGTTGAGTTACATTTATGCATTTAGCAGACACTTTTATCCAAATTACAAAAGAGGAACAAAAAAGCAATTAATATACAATGCTAGGGTTGTTTGACAACTATATTAGGAGTAACTAAAAAAAAAAAACGTGTGCAAATCTGCACATGTGCAAATTGAGTTGACAGCATAAATGCAGCAGTGGTCCGATTGGAGCGAGTGAAGCTTCTGTCAACTGGCCCAAGCTTCTCTGAATCTGGCTCTGGGCTGTCCTTATTGTTGCGCCCTAAAATTTCTTCCTGACATCTCCGTTGGCAGTGTGTTGACAGTGCCAGCATCTGTGCCATCTGAGGCTGCTCTGTCCTCCAGGCAGATGAGTGATAAGAAAGCAGATCTGCCCCTAATGTCCGAGGGGCATTGCAGAGCCTTTCCTGCTCATGTTTCAGGAAGGCTGCATCTGTTCTTTATGATAATTGCTTTGGTGTGCATTTGTTTATGAAGATTCATCATATATACTGGTTAGACATAGCCGGTTGAAAGACCAGCATGAATTTTGCTTCATTGTGGTTTATCCAATAGGACATCATTGATTGATAGTAACTTTCCTCTTTTTGGGGTAGGAATAGGAAAGTCTATTGCTAACACCTGTGTGCTTCTGCCAACATTTGATTGTTTAATGAGACTATTCTAAGACCATGTTGATTCAAGAATGTGTCCTACCACTTGGCTACACGCATACATGCATTTACATGCATTTTTGTCTATCTAAGTCCAATCTGAATGCAGATTCCTAAACTTTCCAATCCAATTCAAATACTCCTTAGGTATGTTTAAATGCACTAATTTTCTGAAATGAATCCAGTCCGATTTCAGATTCTGAAAGTTCTGTTTATATGAACCCTAAACGTTGCAATCCCATTGAAATATTCAATTACATATGTATTTATGTATTCCAAACCAAATTTCAGTACGCATTCATGTAGGCTGATTATTTCAGGTCAATACCTCTTTCAATCAGATCAAAATTCAATTTGGCCATCAATCCGACTACTGATCCAAAACTGATTATTTGGGTGCATGTAAACAGCTATTATTTACATGTGCACTGCAGGGGATTTGAGGTGTTAACATGATATTCTGATTGGACTGTCAATCTGATTTTAAACAGATTATTATTTTGCATGTAAATTTTGCATTTTTACGCTGGTCCAGCTTGTTTTAATCTAGTTAGTTATTAGCGATAGTGCTGGTTAAACTACTTTGGAAGCTCGATGTGCACAGCCCAGCATCCAAAACACATCCAATGTTGCTGACTGGCAATGCTAGCTATATAAATCATATGCATCATAAAGAGAGGCTCCATATATCAATGAATAATGAATGAATTGCTCAATATAAATGAATGGATGTTGGGAGCGTTCCACCATTTACCCCTATTCCTTGGCCGGGTTCTGTATTTCTCTTTCAGATCCGGACCACGTTTCTATACTAACTTCTACTAACTAACTAACCAAGTAAGTTGAAATAATACTGATACTAGTTTGCAGAGCATATTTTTAGTAATTTAATTCAGAATTGTAGGCCATTACAATCTGGTTTTAATATAACAGTCAATTATTTAAATGTAGGACAAATACAATTCATATTCATATGAAACTGTGTGTAAATTAAAATAGTTTGAAGCAGTAATAGCTTGGCAATTTGACGTTTTGATTGTTTATTATATTGTGAGTGCTCTAGTTTTGTTATGTGTTTTGCATTGTTATAGTTTTGAAAAGTAAACTTTGTGAGAATATTATCCCTTGCTCAAGCACTGACGCTACCGCTTTCTGGTAGTGTTTTCTCGCCCAAAACAGCCTTTTCTTGGGTAGAATTGAATTGGACCAAGTTGGGCATATTATGAGTTGAAAAGGGTTTTATGAAATCCCAGTATTACCAGTGATTTAGGATGTTGCATTCTTTATTCACATTAAACTAACATAGAATATACAATTTCCTTTTCTGTAAGAGCTGCATTCCTTCCCTGTTAACGAATGCAGTCTATTCCTGTTGGGTTTTCTCACTGTTGACTCCAGAGATCATCACACCTTTTTTTTTTTTAACACTCTCTTGGCTCTAGCAGAGTTCTCACATGCTCTCAGTTTGATCTCACTCTTTCTTCTGCTGTTTGCTTTGCTGCAAGCTGCTTCCATGTGCACCAGTGATTTGACACAGCTTCTTTGTGGCTTGTTTGCAGAGCGCGGAGGGCAGGCCTGGTTGCCAAGGTTGCCTCTAAAGCGCTTAGCTCCTTCCAAAGACTGTGAATCATTTGTATTCAGCTACATAACTCCTTAGATGCTCAGGAAGAACAAACCCTGACTCAAAAATCAGTTGGTTTATGAAGTGTCTCCTGATAAAGACAAATGCAACATGATGGAGACGATCCCAGAATGCCTCTACAGCCCTCTACAATGCGAGTAAATCACTCGCATATGCAGCCAAATTTCATGCTAGGCGACTAAAAATGTCTTTAACCAATGGCTGGTAAATTGTACGATTTCAGTCATCTGTGATTGAAAAAATAAGTTCAGCGCAATATAATTCCATTGCCTGCTGAGCCGATCGTGTCAGTGCTGCATTGTCATGAAAATTTTGTACGTTTTTGCCAATTTAAACATTCAAGCACAAAAAGACACGAAAATAACTCGCACATCCGAAGCGCGAGCCCAAAAAGATACTGAATTGCTCTTTCATGTTGTCTTATTCTTGAACTGACAATTTATTACAAAATTATGTCAAAATAAAGGCGAGTATCCTAGTAAACCATAGTCGGTTATGCATTAAGTGAACAGAACAGCGGAGAAAGAAAACGCATGTGTAACAAAAAAAAAAATCACTCAATACTCTTGACTGACTACACTGTAAAAATAAATATTGTTGGTTTAACTTAAACTAAGTAACCTGTTGCCTTAATTTTGCGGTCATTGAAATTAAAAATTTGAGTTAATACAATGATGGAGATTGGTTTAATCAACAGAAACTCAAAATATTATGTTATCTGAACCACATAAATTATCTAAGTTGATTTGACAAAAGAAAAAATGTTGTGATAAATCATGAAAATAATTTTTTACAGTGTAACTTTTAATAAGGATTCATATATATTTAATTAATACAGTGAAGACTATGCTGTGTTATTTTACATTTGATTATTCAATTTCTAAAATAAAAAAATTTACTAGCCAATGGCGACTCAAGCTTCAATGTGTCCGTAGAGAGTTGCTCTACACTCAAAAAAATGTATACGTTGGATTTACTTAACCCAGTTACGTGGAACCTGTTGACATAAAAAAAGTTATGTTGAATTTAATTAACATTGTTTATTTTAGTAAACTTAAGTTTTTTACATAAGGTTAATTCAATGCCATTTATTTGAATTAGGTTAACATTCTTAATTTTTTTTTTCCAAAACTATTAAGTTCAATTATTCTAAAATGAATATCAAACAAAAACCAAAACAAGTAATCCAGTTTAATTGATTATTTTTATTTAGTGAAATTTTTGCAACATTTACAAATGTTATCTAACAAGAAAACCTTTTACAAAATCTTATTGGCTAGCCAGAAGATGGTTTTGTTACATCCATGGCATACCCAAAGTAGTTGTTTTTTATTAAAATAACTTTAATTGTTATTAGCAGGTCCTCACCCCAAGCACATGCTCTACACTTCACCACAATGGTAACCTCCAAAAACACTAACATACCAGAATCTCTTTTAAATATAAAAATAAAAGAACATTAAACATTAACAAGTCTCCCAATTTTTTCATCTTGATGAAAAAACGCATACAATAACATTTTATTTCAACATTTACTCTCCGTATCCAGTCCTGTGCAAAGCATGATGGGAAGGGGAAATCCTGTCCCTGGTTTATATAATGCAGTTTTAAAACAACTAAAATAATTTATGTACTCTCAACTCAAATGGATTAAGTGGTCGAGAAGAATTGTGTTGGATTAACTTAATTTACTTGTAAATTGAACAAGTATCATGTTATTTTCGGCCTACTTAACTGAAACATGTTCTTTCAAAATGAAAATATTGAGTTGAGCTAAAACGCAACTGTTTCAAGTCAGTTTAACACAATGCAATTGTGTTTGAATGAGAAACTTAATACAATGGTGTTAAATGAAAATTATTTTTTTAATTAACTGAACAGTTAATTCTAATTCTGCTGTAAAGCAGCTCTAAAAAGATAAGTGTCATTATTCCGCTCAAGTCAGTTCAGTGTTGACACAGTTCTGTTCAATAACTGTGTAAAGTCAACACAATCTCACTGCAATTCATAACTGTTTTACGTATCTAGCTCAATTCAGTTCAAGTTTTGTTCTCATCCAATAGTGTCAGTGTAGTCAAATCAATAATATTACTGAATGTTAAGTGTCTTTTACATTTCACACACACCCATGCCAAAAAAAGTTTTCTCAACTCTTTGTTTAATCCTTTGATCTCTGGAAGACATGCAAGTTATCCTTTTCACTATAAGTTCTCAGATACTCATCTCAAAGTAAATAAACAGACTTCATTATCAGAATCCTACTAATTGTAATAGTCTTGGAATTAAGATATTCTTCCCTTGAAGTAGTTAGTGTGTAAGATTAGAGGAACCGTCGATAAGGAAAGGCTATAAGAGGACGTGTTTCGTTTGATGTGTTGCTTGTCGTCTGGCTCAGTGTTTCGTCCCCACCCTCTTGTGCTTTCCATCTAGACTCTTGTTCTGTTCTCCAGAACATTGTTCTCTGTTCAAACATGTCTTTTACTCAGTGACTTGGTTTCATTTGTCAGCTTGTCTTCATGTTTTGGCAGTGCCGTCATGTTTTTATTCTGTCTCAGAGATATGTTTGGGTATCAGCTTGAGTAAATGTGAACATTTATAGTAAGTGTTTTGACTTTTATATTGCTATAAAACCATATAAGCCATATTTGGCATCATTTTATACTCAAACTAAGAGGGCATATTAAATGAAGCCTTACAAAATTGGAAATTAACTGGAATTAACTCAATCAAATCGTGTCATACAAGCTTTTGCGCTTAAATGCAAGTCTATAGATTATTTGTGTGTTTGGATAGTATTAAACACAATTCAGTGGAAAAATATGCTAAAATGGGTCATATAATATTGATTTAAAGAACCCAATGTGGATATTTTTTTTCCTTTTTCCTATTCCAAATCCTTAAATACATTTTGATAAGTTCACATTGTGGATTGTGTTGCCCTCATCTACAGATATATCAGTTAAATCTCCTACATTTGTTCCAGTGTAAATAACTTAACGTCATTACATTTAGGTATTGGTTCAGGTCATTGTAGTGTCATTACTAGCAACTAAAGTGTTGGTTAGAAACATTATACTTATGTTTTCACTTGTAATTGCTTTCAAAGGAGATCTTTCTCTTTTTAGTTCAATATGAGTTTGCCTCTATTGCAGTCTCTGTAGTTTATCACATTGCTGCATGATTTAAATTCTTTAAAGAAAAATGGCAGAGAAAATGCCGCTTTATTAGCACATCCTACTAAAAATCATGCTGTTCATGGAAATCCCCAGTTCATTCCTATGGGATGTTCCAAGGTAGCAATCGTAACCAAGGGTGGAGTCTAACAAAGGGTATGTTCATTTGCTTTTGTAGACAAAACAAACACTATTTAAACTGATCTGGCATGTTCTGTCAAGTGGTTCGTTGTTTAGTGTGTAAATGTTTTACCAAAACTCTTGTCTCCTCAGAATTCCTCCATGATGCCTGAGGTACGGGACCTTTCAGACGCCCTGCCAGAGATGCCCATGGACCCGATCACTGGCGTAGGGGTTGTGGCCTCGAGAAACAGAGCTCCCACCGGCTATGATGTGGTGAGTGGTCCTATTCAGTATAGTCATGCAGATGGCGAAGATAGAAAGAGCATAAGGAAGTAAAACTCTTTGTTCCTCTAAATCATTTGTCAAGAAAGGACATCTGTTCTTCTAGTTTTTGGGGGGGTTTGGGTTAGTGCCTAGCATGCTGTTTCTACATGAGACACTATGGCTTTATTTAAAAACCTAGTGAGCTGCCTACCTAGACAGCATTTTAGTCATAGATTAATATGGGTTTCTTATTGGCCACTATGATGCCAATTTTTAAATTTCACTTTTACATTCATTCATTTAGCAGATGCTTATTTTTATAAGAGCTGATTGTATTGTATATAAATCAACATTGATAATAATAAGAAATGTCTTGAGTATCAAATCAGCATATTGCAATGATTTCCGAAGGGTCATGTGACACTGAAGACTGGAGTAATGATGCTGAAAAATCACAGGAATAAATTGCATTTTAAAATACATTCAAAAAGAAAACAGTTATTTTAAATGGTAATAGTATTTCACTGTATAATATTTCACTGTTTTTACTGTATTTTTAATCAAATAATTGCAGCCGTACTGAGCATAAGAGACTAGAGGTTGACCGATAGTGAATTTTACTGATAACAATAACTAGATTGGCCCACGCTGGCCGATAACCGATTAATCAACCGATAGTTTGTAAAATGGATACTGAATGAAAACAAACATAAAGCGTAAAAAGTGCTGAACAAAAATTGAAAAAAAGTAATTAAATGTACAAAAAACACTGCATAGTCTTCACTGCGTAAATTAAATATACATTTATTCTTATTAAAGTTACAGAAGTGATTCAGTCAAGAGCAGTGAGTGATTTTCTTTCTTTTGTTTGATTAACATTAAGGACACAGATGGCACTGCTGTCACTTTAGATTACTGCACTGACCTAATATACTGATACACATGCACTTTTTTTCTCAACCGTTTACATTTACTTAAGACATAAATGACTGTGTTTATGAGGATACTTGCAAAGGCGGGCATTTTGACACATAATTGTGTTTTTTTGACCGTTCAAGCCCAATAAGACACCAAAAAGAACTCAGTTCAGTACTCACGTATTGTGTTCAGGTGTGTGCGCTCAGAAAAAGTCTCCCAAAAAGAATTCAGTTCGAGACACACGCACTGTATGAGCAGTGGCTTTATGTGCGCCTGTTTCAGGTGTGTGCGCTCAGAAACAGTGTCCCAAACAGTGCACGTAAATGTGGGAAATGTAAGTAAAACAGACTCCTGTAATATGACAGGCCTTGTGTAATTGTTATGTAATACTAAACCGATGTTGGATGTACAGTGGGGAGAACACGTATTTGATACACTGCCGATTTTGCAGGTTTTCCTACTTACAAAGCATGTAGAGGTCTGTAATTTTTATCATAGGTACTCTTCAACTGTGAGTGACGGAATCTAAAACAAAAATCCAGAAAATCACATTTGTATGATTTTTAAATAATTAATTTGCATTTTATTGCATGACATAAGTATTTGATCACCTACCAACCAGTAAAGGAAGAAGGATGAGTACAACCCCAAGAACACCATCCCAACCATGAAGCATGAAGGTGGAAACATCATTCTTTGGGGATGCTTTTCTGCAAAGGGGACAGGACGACTGCACCGTATTGAGGGGAGGATGGATGGGGCCATGTATCGTGAGATCTTGGCCAACAACCTCCTTCCCTCATTAAGAGCATTGAAGATGGGTCGTGGCTGGGTCTTCCAGCATGACAACGACCTGAAACACACAGCCAGGGCAACTAAGGAGTGGCTCCGTAAGAAGCATCTCAAGGTCCTGGAGTGGCCTAGCCAGTCTCCAGACCTGAACCCAATAGAAAATCTTTGGAGGGAGCTGAAAGTCCGTATTGCCCAGCGACAGCCCCGAAACCTGAAGGATCTGGAGAAGGTCTGTATGGAGGAGTGGGCCAAAATCCCTGCTGCAGTGTGTGCAAACCTGGTCAAGAACTACAGGAAACGTATGATCTCTGTAATTGCAAACAAAGGTTTCTGTACCAAATATTAAGTTCTGCTTTTCTGATGTATCAAATACTTATGTCATGCAATAAAATGCAAATTAATTACTTAAAAATCATACAATGTGATTTTCTGGATTTTTGTTTTAGATTCCGTCTCTCACAGTTGAAGTGTACCTATGATAAAAATTACAGACTTCTACATGCTTTGTAAGTGGGCAAAACTGCAAAATCGGCAGTGTATCAAATACTTGTTCTCCCCACTGTATTTCTCTTTAGAGTTAATATCAACAAAGAGCCCTGTAGACCCACACACAAACCATGTTAATCTCAGTTGTGGAAAATCCCTGGTCATGGTGGCCACAGTTCAAAGGTGTAACAGGCTGGGAGAAATACGATCTGTATGTGGTGTGGTTGTTTTCCCAGAACCTGACGTTTAAAGGCTTGCAGCTATGCAGGCGATATCTACATCATACCACCTGAAATATCAAGGGGTTATATATCAAGTTTTTTGGCTTTTAGTATGAATATGTTAGCCGTACTGTTATCTATAAGCTAGTGTGCTCCAAAACAATGGCAAAATTCACATTTAGAAGATATAAGCTTTCGTAACTTACAGTCTCTCACTTCTGCCAATATGGATCAATGATTTTGATGACATCACTCTGCACTTCAGCTTCTCATCAGATTTTCTGTCTAATCAAATGCTCTCTAGAATCTGAAGCCCCGCCCCCTACACTATAGATGCTGAAGCTGCGGCTGAAATCGGTCACTTGTTCACACATTTACTATGTACTATATAGGGTATAGGGAACGATTCAGACAGTGTAAATATGCTTTCCATTGGGGCAAATGAAGTCTGGTTGCATGTTAGTGTCACGTGAACCTCCACAGCTCCGGTCCAGAGACACGATAGCACAGAGCGGATCATGTGATCGAGTCGGTCCAGAGACACGACAGCACAGAGCGGATCATGTGATCGAGACGGTCCAGAGACACGGTAGCACAGAGCGGATCATGTGATCGAGACGGTCCAGAGACACGGTAGCACAGAGCGGATCATGTGATTGAGTTGGTGCAGACCAGAAAACGTATGGACCTATTTTAATTCTGCACAGAATGCTGTATTTTAAAGCAATGTGGAGGAGATTAGGAGAAAACTGCGGCTTTACCAAGCTCAACGGCTCTGGCCGACCTGTGATATAAATTAAACACTTTTGGCTGTTTAAAAAAAGGGGAGGGGCTGTTCAATATGCCCCGCCCTGTCTTCCTGTTTCAGTGGAAATTACGTCAACACATTGAATAATGCTGTGTGTTTCAGGGCACTTCAGTGGGACTTTAAGAATGTGTTTGCGTACAGTGTCAACGTTCTGCTCTCATTGTAACATCTGTTTCATTTCGTAAGATCTCTTCTGAGAATGTTTTCCCAAAACCTTTTGGGGAAATGCCACCTCATAGCATAGGATCATCAGGATTAATGTTCACATAATGCACCTCATGAATAGCCTGACATGAACGTCACATCACACCCTAGAAAGTACACTTCTGATCACAGGCCCAGTTTCTGACGTTTTGTGCCGTTGAAAATTTTTGCACCATTGCATTTGTGTGTTTTTCTGTAGGAACTCGCACATTTGACTTTGGCAACAGAAGACGCAGTGGGGTTGTTGTGTTTCCTTTGGTTGTCCCGGTCGTTGTCGTCACTCCAGTGCAGAGCTTAACAAAGCTTCCTGTGTGGATTGCGAGATTGTGTGAAAGCAGGGTCTGTTGATAGCACCCATTCCACCCCTAAAATGTCTTCTCAAATGGCAGAATCACTGTAGTCTACATGCAAAGCATCAGAACTAGAGAGAAAGAGAGAAATCTGTTGTTTCCAATACTAACAGTGAGCTACTTGTGTCTTTCTGTCTGTTCAATATCAGACTACAGAAGTCTGAGGTTTGACCCTTGGACAACCCCCTAAAGTCTGAGCTCTTCAATGACTTAATTGACTCATTGCTTTGTCAGATATCCTTCCAAAGTGTCTTTTAATTAGTTCAAATGAATGTAGGCATTGTTGTCTGTCTGTTGTTTACAGTGAAATGCAATTCTGTTTTTTAATTATCAATATCAGACCGCCTTGATCAATTTCAAATGTCCTTTAAACCCAAAAGAAGGGTTTCAGTATTCATCCAATTGAGTTGTACATTGGTACAGATTTTATGAAAATTGAGTGTGCTATGCCTGTCTTTTTCATCACAAATTATAAATGTAGCTAATTAATGGTGCTTTCAAAGTAAAGCATCAATTATTATTGCTCAGTTGTGGGATTGGGCATTTAAACAAATTGTATGGTTATCGACTTCTGTTTATATCTACTGAGAAGTCAGCTGATACTGAGCAGGACAACGACAAAGCTTTGGTGCAATTTTATTACAACAGGAAGCAGGAAATACAAAATAGAGGAAGTAACGTTTTAGCAAGCCTTGATTTTACTTTAAATCCACTTCTTAGCCCTGGCCTTGCATTTATGTTTCCTCTCCACTGGTTTTGCATGATGCTGTGTGCTCTGACCTGGAAAAAAAGGGCAACAAGTTGTATATACAAAGCAAAGTGAGCAATGGGCAGAGAATTAGAAGATAAAACAATCTTTAGTCTTTTATAATCCCTTCAATGGGGTCTATACAATGTGTGAACTTTTTTTGCACCATTTTCTTTTTCATGACAAATTATATCAGCATAACACTTTTTTTTTTTCTTTTTTTTTGGAAAAATTAACATGAATGTGTTTCCAGTATTTGGATTGGGGCTCTTTTGCTTCAAAGCATTAGTTCACTTCAAAATGAAAATTTCCTGATAATTTACTCACCCCCATGTTATCCAAGATGTTTATGTCTTTCTTTCTTCAGTCGAAAAGAAATTAAGTTTTTTGAGGAAAACATTCCAGGATTTTTCTCCATATAATGGACTTCAATGGCAACCAACGGGTTGAAGGTCCAAATCAATGCAGTTTCAAAGGAAGGGCTTCAGAGGCTCTGCACGATCCCAGACGAGGAATAGGGTCTTATCTAGCCAAACCATCGTCCATTTTCTAAAAAAAAAAAGAAACATTTATATACTTTTTAAACTCAAATGCGCGACTTCGGTGTTGTTCTTCACAATGTATGACGTCATCACGTCGGAAAGGTCACGGCCATGACATACATGGAAGTACCGACCCAGTGTTAAAACGAATGTGCAAAGACTAAATCAAACGGCCTTTACAAAAATAAAGGTAAAACAACGATGTGGGACAATTTTTAAATTGGAGGAGAACATGAGATGGAGTTTTTTGGCACTGGGTCGGTACTTCCAAGTACATCACGGCCGTGACCTTTCCAACGTGATGCCGTCATACGCCGTGAAGAAGTACAACACCGAAGTTGCGCATTTGAGGTTAAAAAGTGTGTGTGTGTGTGTGTGTTTATTTATTTATTTATTTATAAATGACCAATGGTTTCGCTAGATAAGATGCTATTCCTCGTCTGGGATCGTGCAGAGCCTCTGAAGCCCTTCCTTTGAAACTGCATTGATTTGGACCTTCAACCTGTTGGTTGCCATTTGAAGTCCATTATATGGAGAAAAATCCTGGAATGTTTTCCTCAAAAAACTTAATTTCTTTTCGACTGAAGAAAGAAAGACATGAGATGAGATGGGGGTGAGTACATTTTCAGGAAATTTTCATTTTGAAGTGAACTGATCCTCAGCACTGGAGCTACATGAACAAATGTGGTGATCATGTTTTCCAGTGTTTTTATTTGAGACGTTTCATAGAGCATCTTGAGCCTCAATGTAAGCAAGAACTTAAGTTCACATGGTCAGTGTCACAAATTTACTTACATTTCAGTTACCTAGAAATAGTGCAGGAAATTGAAGATATTTTCCAGGTTTAATTAAAGTCCCAAATTTCAAGTCTGACATTTGAATCCCAACATATATCCCTCTGACTTCTTTTCTGTGCATTCTCTTATTAAAATATAACTGATACTAATAGTGTATATAACATTATATTTGGTGTATAAATAAGCAAATCGTCATGTCCGGCCTTAAGATTTAATGCTGCGTCACTTCAGACAGTGGTCTTTCCCTAACCCTTATGTGATTATTTACCCGCTCATTGTTTAGTCGTGTTTGTTGTGGAAGCCAGCTGCCATGGCACGACTGATGGGCGGCTGTTTGTGTGGGCAGCTCATGCTGTTTATTGAGCAATCATACATGTTGACTGCTGTTGAGATGGACTGCACTGTTCAGTTAGTATTAACCAGCTCCATACAAGCTGCTTGCTTTTTTATAGACAGAACTTCTCAAAAAAAGGTTTAAAAGCCGTTCTGAGATGTTGCATCTCTTTATATTTATCCTCCTAAAATCATCACCTCTAAGGGTGTGTTCACACTTGGCATGTTTGGTTGGATTAAAATGAATCCTGGTGTGTTTGCTCAGTGCGGTTAAATTGAATAAGTGTGAATTAGGGGTGTAACGGTTCTTGGTAAAAAATCGAACCGTACCGCTCTCCACCCACGGTTCGGCACGCATTTGCACCACGATTCATCTCAAATCTGACGACGCATCTATAATATGGTTTGTTGAAAATAACAGTGCGAAAACAGACAGACAGAGTTCTGCTAATATGTTTCTGTCGATAAAAAAAACATGCTGGGTCCCCAATAATACATTACAACAGCAATAATCAAAAAAATGTGGACAAAACGGCCACTCATTGTAAACTTTGTTCAATGGGAGTGCTGCTGTATGCTCGAACATGACCAGTCATTTACACCGTCATCACCCGGGTGTTGATAACGCACTCATTTAAGCCTTGCTAATTTAAACATTCAAAAGCCAGAAGACGTGAATGAGAACTGTCTGTGCACTCATCCGAAGCGTAAAAATATAGAGATCCGTATCCAAAAATATAGAGATCCGTATCCAAAAATATAGAGTTCTCTTTCAAGTCTTGAGCTCTAGACAAATTCACACAAAAATTGTCAACATGCCCGTCTTGATGAGTATCCACCAGACATAGTCTGTTATGCCTTAAGTGAACTTATACAGTCGAGAAAGACAATGCATGTGTACAGTATCTGTATTTTGGATCTGTGCATTATGTCTTAAGGTGACAGCAGCCTTTACTGCTGTCTGTGCTTTAATGTTATTCAAAACAACAAAAGGCAAGGAAATCACTCACTGCTCTTGTTTGAATAGCTTGATTGAATAATAAGGATTAATCTTTAATTTATACAGTCAAATATGCAATGTTATTGTACATTTGATTTCTTTATTCAATTTCTGTACCTGAAAACTAATGTTAGACCTGTCTGAAAAAACAGAAAAGCATTGTTTATTTTATTAGTATCTTTGCTCTATATTGTATTTATTTTGTTCTTTGTTGTTGTATTTTTTTATTTTTTTTTTATTTATTTGACAGTAGTCTTTTTTTTCCCCCATAACATAACAAATACCGAACCGTACCGAAACCTTGAACCTAAAACCATGATACAAACCGAACCGTGGGCAATTTGAACCGTTACACCCCTAGTGTGAACGCTGGCATCTGAACCCTGGTGCTCACCAAACAAGCAGATCTAGACCGCTGAAAAGATGGGTCTCGCTCCCATCTTTGGTCAAGGCTGACCAATCAGGTTTTGAACATATCCCTGTGCCTTTAGGTTCGGTGTTAAAATGCCACTGAACGCTAAAGGCAACTCCTAGAAAACAATTTTGGCTCTTCCTAATCTGCTGTGCTCATATTGAGGTTTCCAGAAGCCCCTGAGAAGCTAATTAAAGTCTGTTATAAATGTCTATCCTACTTTAGAATCTTACATTAGGTACTCGTTTTGGACTCTAACTAAATCAGGCCTGTTTTCTGATGGATTATTAATGTGATATATTGGCTCTTGGCTGTCGTACTGCATGAATGATTGTTTTTTTCCTTTTAAGAAGTACTCAGATAAACCGAATCAAACAAGTAACCTTCTGCAAATGGAAAAACTATTTTTAGTATAATGCATAATCAAATCAATTTTTCTTTTCATTCCTTTTAGGTTGCACAAACCACAGATGGGATTGATGCAGACTTGTGGAAAGACGGCCTGTTCAAATCCAAGGTGACCCGCTATCTGTGCTTCACCAGAGCATTCTCCAAAGAGAACGTGAGTCATGTCTTCAGTTCTTCATCAGATGATTTCTTTGAATCATGGTAACATTTGACCAATATTTCTAGTCCTAGATGCTGATTTGTTAAAGTTGTCATGAAACAGACTTTTCTTCCCTATTGTTTCGTATATCTGAGTAAAACGGCTTCTCAAACAAGAAAAACTGTAGGGTGGGACTTGGTTTTGTTCATGGGGAATTGGATAATTGGATTGTTGTGGTTTGCTATTGGTCGAACTCATGTGAGTGACAGGTTGTCCCGCCCTCGCGCCAGTAAGCCCCGCCCTCGCGCCAGTAAGCATGTCATCAGAGAAGAGAAACATGTCATGCCTAAAGCCCCGGGTATACTTCAATTTCTGCGTCCGGACGCATCTCGCGCGCAGTTGTGTCCGCACAGCTTTCAAAGTATACTCAACCGCGGATGGCCGAGTTTGACACATGCGCAGTACAATTGTTGTGACTCTTCTGACTTTCTTGCACATGCGCTGTTGTACGCGGACAGTCCGCGTGGTCTCAAAAATTGGGCTGCACGCGGACAGGGTCTGTGTACGCCCGCGAACCCTCCTAATGACGAAAAATTACATCACGCGGACGGCCAAAGTATACTTTGGCTTAACAACACCCTATTTACAATATAGCACAACTCTATTTACTTAAACATTCTTTAGTTCTGAGCTACTTCAGTTTGAAGGCCAAAAAACGGGGATGAACTTTTAAAATATCCAGAGAAAGTTCATGCTGGAGTGTTTATATAATTTAATATCTTGTTAGAGTTGAAGTGCTCTCTGTAATATGTCACAGGATCTCTTCTATTTATTTGGTTTTTAGACAATTTCTTTTTGTTCATGAAAACAAAGCCGCTTCCTCTCCTTTCTGTCCCTGCGGGGTTTAGTCAGGCAAACCAGTGCGAGCTTTAAAACAATGTTTGTGGTTTTACTTTTTTCCTGCTTTTAAATTACTTCTGTTTTCAAACCTTGATTTACATTACTACTATTATTATGAGGATCCTTAAAATACTGTATAAATCCCAAAGCATGCAACCAAGCGCACGGCTAGAGATGTTGTCTATTGACATTCTCCTGTATGTTCTTCCTGTATCTCTCCACAGAGTCATTTAGGAAATGTGCTCGTAGACATGAAGCTCATCGACATCAAGGACACGCTGCCTGTGGGATTCATTCCCATTCAGGAAACCGTGGACACACGTAAGAGAGCCCATGGGCCAGATTTACTAAACAGGGCAAATTAGCGTGAGAGCACAATTCCAATAAAAAGCGCAGATGGGAGTGGAAAGTTCTGCACGTGATCTACTGACAACACACAAATTAAAAAACACAGACGCAGCCGGATCATTTCCATAATGACCAACACAATCTACCAGTTGCCGTCTGGTTCAAGACATGCTTTTTTTGGGCCAATGGCGCAAACACCAGTAAATTGACGAGCGCAAACCTTAGTAAATCACCTTGAGTGATTCATTTAAATACTCTCCTCACATAAATTTTGTGTCTGAAAGGGAAACTCTCTACAAATGCATATGCAGTAAAGTCAGCCGCAAAAATAACCCTGTCCACGCCTTTTCAGCGCTAATGTTTCACTGCGTGTCTTTAGTAAATCCTGACAGTAGTTTTTTAACGCTAAAAGAGGGTTTTGCGCTGGCGCAAGCTGTTAGTAAATCTGGCCCCATATCTCCTCTTGTTCATTTACAACTGCATTCTCCAACTGATGCATCTTCAAAACCATATTTTCTAATAGGTGCTTATGTAATTTAGGGCTGGGCGGTATATATCGAGTTTGTACGATATATCAATATATTTTTTTAGAAACGATATGGAATGAGGCAATACCGTTTATGTCGATATACAGTAGATTGATACGAACGCATCTGAAAATAGTGGAGTACGCAGAATGAGCTGATGCAGGGAAAGTGCGTGATACAATTTGTCCTCAACATGACACATGCTTTATATTAAGGGCTTCAAAATAACTGGTAAGATATAGTTAACACGTATAGTTTAAAGCAGATGCTCTGAGAGATGCTCTACTTGTGCTGACAGAATACTTGCGGTGTTTAATGCGTTTGAAATGTGGTGCTTTCCTCAGTGCATAACTTACATTTCACAGGTATATTCTCCATCTGTAAATGTTAGAAAGTCATGCAAATATGTCCATTTTGCTGTCCGGAGAGGACGAGCCTTCTGCAAGTGAATCTCCGCTAAAATTCAGGCTTCCGTGAATGAGCGCCGCCACGTGCATGCGTGGCAAACAGACGGAGCGCAATAGAATAAGAACGCAATAATTCTGACTAAAATATACATATTTCTAAAATATTTGTTGTTGGACAATAAATGTGCCATATGTGAAATTTTAAAGCTACAAGTAAGTATGTTTTTATGAAAGTGACCATTATAATGGGGTAATCAAATGTAGGCTAATATGCTTTTGTTTTTATTTTCATTTTTAGTTTAGTGAATTATTAATTTTGTTTTTAGATTGTAATGTGATTTTTAACCCTCTTTTTGCAAATAATATATTGCATAGCCTACATTACATTCACTGTATTTGTTTATAGCCTTCAATATCAACGTTGTTTTTAGGATATCATTGGGTAGGATGTGAAATAAAATTTAATTATTAAAATAAATAAAGATTATTATTATTATTATTATTATTAATAATAATATATATATTTTTTTTATCCAAATAGAAAAACGTAGAAAATACCGGGATATATACCGTGTATCACCATTCAACCAAAAAATACCGAGATATGATTTTTTTTTTTGTCTATATCGCCCAGCCTTAACATAATTGATATGCATAGCATCATAGTGTGGATTTGACGTTGAAATATGAATACTTTAAAGTCTTTTTTTTATAATGCAAAATGTGAAATCGAGCTTGCATAGCTAGATGCGTTTGTGTTCACATACTTGCTTATTGTATATTTCAGGCTTAAGTCCTAAAACAGGGCTTAGATTAAGCCAGGATTAGGCCTTAGTTAAGTTAGGACATTTAGGTATCTTTTTTTTTTTAAACGTGCCTTAGAAAAAAACATTACTGGTGTACATCTCGAGTCAGAACAATGGCACTGACATATATTAAGATCTGTCAGTGAAATTTGTTTTCAGTTAAAACAGCTCAAACATGCATTTTAGTCTGAGACTAATTTAAGCCTTGTCTGTGAAACCGGCCATAAATGTAATCAGTTCATACCCTCCCTGTATGTTTGCACAGACACTCAAGATATGAAACCGTTATTGTAGCTTAAATAAACCAGTGACACTCCAGACCAGAGTTAAAGGGATGTCTGTTTTCCACTAATGTAGTTGCTTTTAGACGTGCAGTAGAGCTGGACCTCCTTTGTGGATTTGGTATCTCGTGTTAAATAATTAATCGATTGTGTAAAATGATCCCCTTTCATTTCCAGCACTGACCTCGTTCTGTCTATTTTGTGAACTCCATCTCCCTTTCACTTTCTTTAACATGTTCTGTTCCTCTCTTTCTCTCTCTCCAGAGGAGCCAGCGTTCAGGAAGAGGAGGTTATGTATTAAGTTCATCCCGAGAGACTCCACCGAAGCTGCCATCTGTGATATCCGTATCTTAGGACGCTCTAAACAGGCGCCGCCACAGTATACATTCATAGGGTCAGTTACTCTACACAAGAACTTGTGACCTAGACTGACTTCCTAATATATTTAAAGGACATTTGAGAAAATTAATAGTATTCTGCAGGTGGGCAATATAAAATGAAACAACATTAGGGAACATCAGTGTGAACTAACATCTTTATATTTGGTGTAAAAAAAATTCCCCATGGCATTTTGAATGTTTTAGTGTGTCTAGATAAATATTGCTGTTATATTTATTATATGTAATTTATTTAATAATAATAATAATAATACATTAGAATAATAATTTATTAACTATATTTTTATGGAGTTTCATAATTAAATATTTTTCTTCCATGAATGAACTCAACATATGTTTTAATATTAATTTAATATTAGTATATACTAAATATGTTAATATATATATAGTAAAATATGTTAATATTATATATGTAATATTATTGTGTATATATTAATATAAGTATGTGTAGATTTATTATATGCACTATATTTAATAATAATGATAATATACAGTATTAGAATAATAATTCATTAGTTTCATTATTAAAAAAAAAAAAAAAATATATATATATATATATATATATTAAATAAAATAAAAAAATAAAAAAATAAATAAAATGTATTTATTATATAGAATTTTTTTTAATTAATTTTTATATATTATCAATTTTATTAAAAATAGTTTTTTACTTCTGGTAAAAAGTAAAAATCTATAAACAATAATTAACCTTTTATGGTTGACTTTATGGTTCCTCTGTGGGAAAAAATAATTGTTTTAAAGTTTTTTTTTTCTCGTTAAAGAATGCTCTGATTTTAATTTTTTTTCTTAAAACATGCAGGTGTCCTGTTATCATTCCACTAACTGAAAAAACATTAAAATTATTAGAGCAATATTCAACATTAGGACTGTTGTTTTTAAGTATTTTTCGGCCTGGGGTATCTGTGTATCTCTGGCTGTACTTTGAGATCTCCAGGCAACATTCCTATTAAATACATCTGTGTTTAATTCATCCTGAGTAAATCATTTACAGTTTGGTGAAATTGTAATTCTGTATTTCCTCTCAGAGAGCTGAACAATATGGGGATCTGGTACCGTATGGGAAAGGTGCCACGGACCCAGGACTCTTCACCTGTACAGAACAACTCCACCACCAACACCACCAATAATATCCAGACTGTCACCAACAACTCCACTCCAGCGCCAGTCTTGCCCAAGTATGTGTTTGTGAAATCTGAAAAACTGAGGAAGTGTGAACTGCGTTTGTTGCAACAGCTGCAGAATAGAAAGAGAGAGAATGAGACAAACTGAGAGGAGGAAGAGAAACATGGAATGGAAAAACACTTTAATCAGCAGATGCAGCATAGCATTCCTTAGATTCTGGAATAAATGAGGTTGTGGTTTTCCAGGAAATCCTGTAAAGTTATAGTATATCCCATATAGTTCCAATATAGGCTGTACTTATAGGCAAATTCAGTTCAGTAGCTGACTCAAAAATTGCAGACCTGGCAACCCTGGGTTGCACTATGGGTGATTTCATAGGGTCAAATAGAGCCTGCTTTAACGTGGCTATTTTTTTAACCGTTAATGCATTGTCACCTTCAACAGCCCTAAATTCAACACAAGACATTTTCTTCACCCACAGTATAAGTTGTAGTCCGACGTGTTTTTCCGACTCCTTTTGATTGATGGCCCTGATCATAAGCTGTTTTTAAACAATCAGCTGGCCGATAGTGAAAATAATACTTTTATTGGCCAATAACCGATTATTTGCCGATACATCGGTGCATCTCTGATCTTGATGGTTCAAAAGTTTAGGGTTGGTAAGATTTTTTGCAATGTTTTTGAAAGAAAAACACTCTTCTACTTACCAAGGCTGCATTTATTCGATCAAAAATACAGTAAAACAGTAATATTGTGAAATATTATTACGATTTAAAATAACTGTTTTCTATGTGAATATATTGTAAAATGTAATTTATTCCTGTGATCAAAGCTGAATTTTCAGCATCATTACTCCAGTCTTCAGTGTCACATGATCCTTCAGAAATCATTCAATATGCTGATTTGATGCTCATTTATGATTATTATCAATGTTGAAAACAGTTGTGCTGCTAAATATTTTTGTGCAAACGGTTATGCATGGGTTTTCAAGATATTTTGATGAATAGAAAGTTCAAAGATCAGCATTTATTTAAAATAGAAATCTTTTTAAACATTATAAATGTCTTTACTGTCACTTTTGATCAATTTAATGCATCCTTGCTGAATAACAGTATTAATCAAAATAAGCAAAAACATCCTGTTTTCCATGATATAACTGGACTAATGAAATGTTTAAGAGTGCTTTCACATGCTATTCTTGTGTAACGTGTATGTTTTCGCACATACTTGATGTTTACTGGCTTGTTTGTGTCTCAGGGTTTTGTACGCCCCGGAGCTTTTTCTGACCCTAATGGGGAGTGTCTGTTCCAGCTGTTTCCCTCTCATAGTTTCCTCTCTGTCCGTCTGCTCTCTTGATACTGTCTGCCTGTGATCCTTTTATATATAACAGGATACAACTGCAGTGAAGTCACAGACAAAAATGCATCTCAATAAGGGAGTGACCGTCTTAGTCTGTGGTCCCCAAACGCATGTCTGCACTCTTTCTCCCAGCGTTACACAACAATTGAGACATCATATCATGGAAAAAAGGGATCTTTCTTTTTTCTGAATAAAAAAAAAAAGCTTACAACAAGCAGAAAAGTAGACTAAACAGTTGACTATTTAATGAATGACAATGTGATTTACACCAGTACATTGACGTTAGCCAGTCAAAACAGCCATTATTTACATATCGACATCTTAGAGGTGGAAATGGTCTTGTAAAACTAAATTTAATGCAGCCCTAAACTAACATAAGTGAATTTCTCTTTCCTGTATTGGACGTTATAAGGGAAAGATTATAATGCTATAAATTCAGTCCCTTTAGTTTCAGACAGCTATCTTTACCACATTACAAAGGGAGAATATCACTGGTTTAACACAACTAAATGCTGTTTATAGCCATTTTTTCACATCTTTGCACGATGGGAGTAACTTCCATTAAACTGTACACATTCAGCGAAAGGTTTGCTCTATGAACGCAGTAATAAGCATTTTCAAAAACTGGCTACAATGAGATGACATTATTCTACTCACCCTTCAACTATCAAACATTAAAAGGACATTTTAAAGGTGTAAAAGCATTAAAAAATTACTACAACAGACCATGAATAATCCCAAAAGCTAAATTATTTCTGCAGCAATATTACGGATGTTAAATATCACTGCTGTAACATATGTTGCCTTAATAAAAAATGTTATTTAACTGGAACACTGAGTGATAATATTTCAAAGTGATTTCTGTCGTTTGACAGACAATAAATATTGTATTTACCTGCTTTAGAAACATTCCAGTAAACACTGCATACATGTGAAAACAAACCTGGAAAGAGATGTGAGGATTTGGGAAATAAATGAGAGATTCTTAGTGCATTCCAGTGAATTATTCATGGGATATATCGTAAATTAAATCAGGAGAGCAGACCACAAATGCACAGTATATATTGTCTGTTTCATACTGTTACAGTGAAATACAAAGGAAAAAAGAAAATAAGGAGGAAACTAATGCAGCGACTGAAAAAAGCTCTTGTTATACCAAGAGCTACGTTATTCTCCTGACATCTGAAAATAAAACATGAAGGAAATTTTACAGCTCATTCAGTCAAACTGACCGATAAGGATTATTTGTGATTTGAAATGATTTCTTTCAGTCTTTTTGAGTGGAACTTCCCCAAACCAGAAGTGCTGCCCATAATCTAAAACACAGTAGGTGAGTTAGGAAAAAAGTGGATACACTCGTTTTGTTCCTCATGATTTGGTATTAAGCGTGGAGTTTCCCTTACAGCTGCCAGCAGAACACCTACATACTGAAAACATCAACTGAGCATAAGTCATGTGTGCGGTGATTTAGTCATGTTATGAGTGTTTAATGGTGGGTGTTGCACATGAGACCTACAGCATTCTCCTGTTATTAAGTGGATCTGTGGTAAATGCACAGCTTTATCTGAACGTGTGCTAGCAGCAGGACCATGTTACTGGAGCAGTTGCTTTTGTTTCATCCTGAAAAATACTGGTTTCTAATGCATAATTTTTGCGAACACCGAATTGAATTCCTCTTTCTCATCTCCTTGTGCTTGAACGGACACCTACACATAAAATGTCAAAATACCCGTCTTTGGCAAGTATTATCGTAAACACAGTCAGTTATATCTTGAACGGAAACTGCTGAGAAGGAAATCGGATGTGTATCATTATATTGGATCTGTGCATTCTGTCTTAAAGTGACAGTAGCCTATAAATACCTATCATTAATGTTAATCAAATGACAAAACGCAGCTTTAACAAAGATTAATCTATATTCAATTTATACAGTGAACATCTGTAGTGTTATTTTACATTTTAGGCCTAATTATTAAATTTCTGTACCTGAATACTACAATTACACCTTACTTTTATTTGTAACTTTGTTATATTCTATTCATCTATGCTTGTAATTAGAGTATTTTATCTTTTTTTTTTTTCTTTTTACTGACTGTTCACTTGCCTTTTTAATGTTTGATTTTTATTAGTTAGGCTATATTTGTGAGAATGAAAATGCCAATCAATCTTGGTTATTGATGCAGAGGAACATAAACAGGTGAACTCTGACCAATAAGAGGACAGTTTTACTCACATGTGACTTGCATTTTGGTGCACTTTGAAATGTTGCCTTGTGAAAGCGAACCAATCCAAGAAGAAAATGCAACATTGTATCAAATTAAGCCCCTGTTTTGGAACAAAGCAAATGATCTACAGCAGGGGTTTTCAAACTTTATGATGCCAAGGACCCCCAAATATAATTAACCTTTTATGGGGGACCCCCTTCCTAAAATCCATCTATATATTTTTATGTATATGAAAAAAACAAAACATTTAAACCGATAAATAGTAAGTTTGACATTATAAATACAACATATTGTTCTCAAACTTAAATTGGCTATACTTAATGTTGGATGTATAAACCTGAAGAACAACATTTTCAATTAAAAATTATTTTTATAAGCAACTTTCACAATAAATGTATGTAAGCAGCTTACGTACTGCATTAAGAATACAGCCTTACAACCCCATTGAGCAAGCTAGAGGGGACTATAGTGAGAAAAACTCACTAAAGAGAAACAAAGCAAACATATACAATTCTGAAAAGTATGTATATGGCAAGAAAGGAGAGAAACATTTAGAAATGAAACAGAATGTTCGGTAGACTTTATCCATTTTTGCTTTGTCTTTTTATTCTCTGAAATTTTCTGGGGACCCCTGAGAACCTTCTGGAGGACCCCAGTTTGAAAACCCCTGATCTACAGGTCTGAAAACACCCTTAAAAACAACACTCATGGCGAGATGTGCACAACGACCAAAGACATTTCTCTGAGAGGGTTTTCTAACAGCTAAAGCTATTTAAAGAATCGCCACTAAAAACATCAAACCTAAGCACAACTGCTGACAATATCATTAAAAAACAAGGGAAAAAATCTAGACAATGTACTGAAAGGTTCATCAGGCAAACAGTTTGTTTTATTAGGATGTAGATCTCCACATGTGATCTGAGACAGAATTATCACTATTTGCATGACTGTTACGTATGCAACCTTCAGTCCACTCAGTGTACATTAAGGTTGAAGAGCTGATGAGACACAAACAACTCTGATAATATTGAGGTTAAAGGAAGATATGTTGAATATATATATATATATATATATATATATATATATATATATATATATATATATATATATATATATATATATATATAATTGATTATGTGATTTAAGTTTTCTGTTTCTTCATAGGCACATATCCATGACCCTGCCAGCATGTTTCAGAAAAAGCACAACCAGACCAGACTTTGAACACCAGAACTCCAACCTCTATGCCATCTCTGGTACCAGAACCGCACAAAACACACCTGACCCAAACTGAACACCTTCACAACATCTTCAATATCTCATCAGCGCTGACAAGGAGAGGGCTGTAACATAAGACCACCAATAGAGCTCCAGTCTAGAAAATGCTTTTACAAATTAAATTAATCATTAATTCATTATAAAGTAATAGAAATAATCAGTAATGGAGTTTACTCTGTAAGTTCACTTGTTCTAAATCAGTTTGATTTAGAAAAAATCAACTAAAAAAAGTATTGGCTATATGATATACACTGATCAGGCATAACATTATGACCACCTAATATTGTGTTGCTCCCCCTTTTGCTGCCAAAACAGCCCTGACCCGTCGAGGCATGGACTCCACTAGACCCCTGAAGGTGTGCTGTGGTATCTGGCACCAAGATGTTAGCAGCAGATCCTTTGGCTCCTGTAAGTTGCGAGGTGGGGCCTCCATGGATCGGACTTGTTTGTTCAGCACATCCCACAGATACTCGACTGGATTGAGATCTGGGAAATTTGGAGGCCAAGTCAACACCTCAAACTCGTTGTTGTGCTCCTCAAACCATTCCTGAACCATTTTTGCTTTGTGGCAGGGCGCATTATCCTGCTGAAAGAGCCACAGCCACCAGGGAATACCGTTTCCATGAAAGGGTGTACATGGTCTGCAACAATGCTTAGGTAGGTGGTACGTGTCAAAGTAACATCCACATTGATGGCAGGACCCAAGGTTTCCCAGCAGAACATTGCCTAAAGCATCACACTGCCTCCGCCTGCTTTCCTTCTTCCCATAGTGCATCCTGGTGCCATGTGTTCCATATGTAAGAGACGCACCTGGCCATCCACGTGATGTAAAAGAAAACGTGATTCATCAGACCAGGCCGCCTTCTCTCATTGCTCCGTGGTCCAGTTCTGATGCTCACGTGCCCACTGTTGGTGCTTTCGGCGTTGGACAGGGGTCAGCATGGGCACCCTGACTGGTCTGCGGCTATGCAGCCCCATACGCACCAAATTGCGATGCACTGTGTATTCTCACACCTTTCTATCAGAACCAGCATTAACTTCTTGAGCAATTTGAGCTACAGTAGCTCGTCTGTTTGTTTGGACCACACGGGCCAGCCTCCACGTGCATCAATGAGCCTTGGCCGCCCATGACCCTGTCGCCGGTTCACCACTGTTCCTTCCTTGGAGCACTTTTGATAGATACTGACCACTGCAGACCGGGAACACCCCACAAGAGCTGCAGTTTTGGAGATGCTTTGACCCAGTCGTCTAGCATCACAATTTGGCCCTTGTCAAACTCGCTCAAATCCTTACGCTTGCCCATTTTTCCTGCTTCTTACACATCAACTTTGAGGACAAAATGCTGCCTAATATATCCCACCCACTAACAGGTGCCGTGATGAAGAGATAATCAGTGTTATTCACTTCACCTGTCATAATGTTATGCCTGATCGGTGTATATGGACTATGTAAACACTACCTTTCTTCTTACCAGTCTTCTGAACGGAAGTGTATTATATATCAGATCTATTGTGCATCAATAGATGCAGTAGAATCTGCTGACTGCTTGAGGTGAGATGTGAGCACCTCACATTTGAGATGAAGGTCAGTGAAAAAGGGCTCTGTTAAATTTACATGTAATAATCCTCTGTCTGAAATCCCATCAGCACTCTGTGTCCGTGTGGATTCATGACTGCTGTCATTAGGGATGTAATAGTAAACCCTTCTCGAGGTGGAATCACCAACTGTTCCAGATGGTGTTAAGTGATGAGTCAGAATATCTCTCTCTGTTCTGAGCTCTCATTTCTTACTGCACACATTCGTGAAGACAAATTATGTTTTCGTAATGATTTACAGAGAGATGGTTTTATTTGCATTTATCATTTAGCAGATCTTTTTATCCATAACGACTTACAAATAATTGAGTAATTTGGAGTCGTTTTGTTGCCTTTTCATTAGGCCTGTCATCTAATCATGGTTATATATGATCAATCACAGTTATTTGAGATATCTGCAATAACTGTGCAGTTTAAATTTCAATCGCATTTTGCCAAAGAATATAAAAAAAATCACTGTTGTAAAGTACATAAAGATAGCGAAAGGTCTTCATACGAAATTAAATTTTCTGGGTTTAATTAGACTTTATATATTATATTATATTATTATATTATATTACAGTATAGCTGTACGATTCTGGAAAAATTGAGAATCATGATTTTTTTTTTTGGTTTAAAATACAAATCACGATTCTGAATAGAAAACTAAACAGAATGACATGAAATTTAAGGTTCTGTTCTGATAAAATGTTAATTACTGCAGTCTTTTTCAAGAATATTTAATTAATTTGAATTATTTCTTAAATCGGTTTGAATGAATGATTCAATGACTCACTCATAAAGACTTCACTTGTTTCATTACTGGATGAATCAGCGTTTTTGAACGAATCTCTTGAATGAATGATTCAATGACAAATACATTATCACTTGTCGCCATCTACTGGTGTAATGATGTTGGTACAATCTTTATTTGAAGCGTCAAGTTACTTTCAAAGGGTCATTTGCTCTATTTTGATCACTACCGTAGACATCAATGTAATATAAACTTTTATCCCAGTACTTCTGTGATCATTTGAACTATTGTAACACAGAAATAATGAGACTGATACATTATCATTTAGGAATAAAACGATTAATTGTCCAGCTCTATATTATATTATATTATATTATATAAATATTAATATATTTTCACAGCAGTTAGAGTAAATCATGTGGGCTTATTTTGTTATAATTTTTATTATATTATATACGATTCCAAGTATCAAAATAACGTATTTGGCTTATTCTGTAAGTGACAGAATTAAATCGTTAATTGCAATTTATTTGTATGACAATGAATCATCAGCACAAAATTCATGATTGTGACACGCCTACTTTTCATAGCCATTTAGAAAAAAATTTATTTCGTAGAATGATAAATTAACATTTTGTGGCTTTTTGTGCTGGATAAATTATAGCAAACTCTTTCTAGTGTACTCTAGTTAACTCTGACTTTTTGACTTCTCAGCTATGGATGGAGTGCCTTTCATGATCTCGGAGAAGTTTGCGTGTGCCTCCAGTGACGTGAGTCTGTTTTCATGCTTCAAATGAACTCTTGAACAGTCTGTAGACTGCAAAGATATAGATGTGACTAAACAAAATACTTTAAAACTTTCAAAGTATAAAATGTCATTTTTGGCAGTAGAGAATAATGTGTTTTAGGTACTTATAACTAGCAAAAGACCTTATCTGGACATTGAGGAGAATTGTGTGATGTTGGTCTGACCGTGTCTCTGTATTTCAGTTGCAGCAGGTGGATCTAATGGGCATCAGAATCAAATCACTTGCAGAGATTGAGAAAGAGGTGAGGATCTGCTGAGTTTCAACCAGCATTACTATTTTTAATATTTTTGCAATAAGTCTCTTCTGCTCACCAAGGCTGCATTTATTTGATCAAAAATACGGAAAAAACAGTAATATTGTGAAATATTATTACAATTTAAAATAATGCTTTTCTATTTTAATATACTTTTAAATATAATTTATTCCTGTGATCAAAGCTGAATTTTCAGCATCATTACTTCAGTCTTCAGTGTCACATGATCCTTCAGAAATCATTCTAATATGATGATTTATTATCAATGTTGGAAACAGTTGTGCTGATTTAATATTTTTTTTTATAACCTGATACTTTTTTCAGGATTCTTTGATGAATAAAAAGTTTAAAAAAAAAAAACATTTATTCAAAATGGAAATCTTTTCTAACAATATATACTACTGTTCAAAAGTTTGGGGTCAGTCTTTTTTTTTTCTTTTTTTTTGAAAGAAATGAATACTTTTATTCAGCAAGGGTGTGTTAAATTGATAAGTTATATTGTTAGAAAAGATTTCTATTTTGAATAAACGCTGTTCTTTTTTACTTTTTATTCATCAATGAATCCTGAAAAAAAGTATCACAGGTTCCAAAAAATATGAAGCAGCAAAACTGTTTCCAACATTGATAATAAATCTGCTTATTGGAATAATTTTTGAGGGATCATGTGACAGTGAAGACTGGAGTAATGATGCTGAAAATTCAGCTTTGGTCACAGGAATAAATTACATTTTAAAATATATTCAAATAGAGAACAATTTTTTTTAAAATTGTAATATTTAACAATATTAGTGTTTTTTTTTTTTTTTTTTTTTTTTTTCTCCTGTATTTTTGATCAAATAAATGCAGCCTTGATGAGCATAAGAAACCTCTTTCAAAAACATTAAAAATAGTAATGTTTCCAATAGTTAAATCAATATTAATTTGCCTAATATCCAGTCAATTTACAGTAGACTAAAGACCCATTCACACCAAAAACAATAACTATAACCACAAGATTTTAAAAATATTGTTATCATTATAGTTTTCGCTCTTGGTGTGAAAATGCCTTAATGCACAATAGTTTTTGTTGGAAGAATTGTTTATTGTTGTTATTATCAATAACAAGTTTGATTGTTTGAGTATTGTGTGTTTTATCTTATTGCTGTCGACACTGTTTTATAAAAGCAATATCTTTTTAAACAGGACAAATTTAAAAAGCCTGTGCATCACAATGATTAAAGGTTATTGATTACAGTGAATGTTAAAAGAGGCATTATGGAGGATTTGAATAATCAGTTGTTCTGAAAAAGTCCAGTTGAGTTCCTCATTCGTCAAGGATGCAATAAGTTGATCAAAAGTGACAGTAAACACATTTATGTTACAGAAGGTTTCTATTCAATCAAGAATCCTGAATATCACGGTTTCCACAAAAAATATAAAGCAGTTTTTAACATTAATAAAGTTTCTTTAGCAGCAGTACTGATATTAACAACACTAATACTGCAATTTGCCTAATATATCATGTTTGTTTTGAAATGTTGAATTGTGTGCTGCAGTACCAATATGTGTAGCTGTTTTTGATTTAGCCACCAGAGGTCAGTGTTTGCTATGAATCACACTCTCAGATGGCATCTTTAACTCTTTCTGTCTGTATGTATTTGTGTCAGTATGAATATAGTTTCCGGACGGAGCACAGCGCCGCGGCCCGTCTGCCGCCTAGTCCCACCAGAACTTCTCTGGGCTCTGAGGCCTAAAGCTCACACCCTGGAGGAAAGATGGAGAGGACTTCTGAAGACCTGATCTGAGCAGAGACTCACCCACCTCTCTGAGATTAAAACAGAAACCCACTGAACAAATCGCAACAAGTTTGACGGAGGAAAAAAATCACTTTTTTCCATGTAAAAAAAATAACAAATATCATTTCATGTGGTCAAGTTCAGTCTCACTTAAGTTGATGCTGCTTTTTCATAGAGCTTTGGATGCTCCTTCACTACAGCGATCAAATCAAAACCACTACAGTGTCGTAAAGGGGCCGAATGGAGCGGGTGGGATTGGCCTCGTGTTCTGACTTATTCTGGCTGCTGGACTGAGATGCTGTTACTGTGGTGACTTTATGAAGGGTCGGACTTGGACGTACCCTTGAGAATTCACATTTGAGCCCCAGAGTCTGCGTTCATGCGGCATGGATTTGGAAGAGTATTTTATTTTTTGGTATTTTGCCTCTTTTTGTTCATTTAGATCGCAGCAACTGCATGACTTGTTTGTTTTTTGATCCGTTTGGAAGCGGAGCCCAGATCACTGCACTGTTACAGGATTTCTGAAACATTTCAATATGTTTATCCGGAAAAAGAGATTAGGGAATAGGAACACTCCAGCTCCGAGCAAGCCCTTGTACATAGACAGGCGATGATGAATCAGGAATGTGTCGTTTTCCAATTGAGTGTTACTCGTTTTCCCGTTTTTGTCTTTGTAACGTCCTTTTACTCCGGTCACCACTGATCTAGTTTTACTGAGATTTGACTCTTTTCGGTCTGTCATGGTGTTCGACGGTGCTCAAGCGCTTGGATATTGTTTCTGCCAGTCCATTTGTGGCTTCTGAAGTTTATGGTCATATTTTTTTGTGGCATTTTCATTTTTATTTTATAAACAAGTGAATATTCCTGTGGCTATATTACACCCCAAAAGAAAAAAATAGAAATTAATTTATTTTGCATAAAGAAAATAAAACCTATTTTTTGCACCATAGAGTTTTTAAAATGTGACATTTTCATTTTTTTCCACACAAATTTCATGACTGAGAAATCATTTTAAATAGTTAAATTAATTAAATTTTACATGAGGTAGGGTGTACAAGTTTTACTTTTTAATTTAAATTATATATAGTTTTTTTTAATATCACATTAATGATTTTTTTTTTTTAATTGAGCTATAGTAGGATTTAATTTGGAGTGCTTAATTCTAATGAAAATATTGTCACAATGCAAAAATAGTGCTGCTTTATGCAAAATACAATTTCTCATTTCTTTCTTTTGATTTTTCAGGGTGACCTGAAGATTTCTTGACAGTTTTTGTGAGATTCGCCTGATTATCCAGAGCAAATTTAGTTGTTAGCCGTTCAGTTTTAGTAAACCATTCAGCAGCTCGCACAGTGTCGGCCTTGCTCTCCGTGCCACTGCTGCTTTGTTTGATATGGTGACGATTATTGGTGAAAGTACAGTGTTATTATTTCTGAAACCTCGTTCAGCTTGGAAACACCACGAGTCTGAGTCCATTCAGATGGTTTGACACCACCTTCACTGTGAGACTTTAATCAAACACTCAGATGGGTTTTAGATTTCTTGTTTAAGCAGCTATATTGTTACATGTTCTAACCACTATTGTGACTTTTATTGTGTATGATTTCATATCTGAAATTAACCACAAATCTGACCTTCTCTTTTTGTTGTTTCATGTCTGTTGAAGTCGATAGCTTCAGAACGTCAAACATGATTTTTCATGCATCGCTCAAGCCTGTTTTTTGGGTTGAAGACGTCTAATCTGTTTGGAAAACTCCCATGTTTATATCGAAATAAAATCGGAACCAACATTTTTAGTTTAACAACATCATATCTGAATTACATGCTGATGTTGATTGAAATTTCTTCAGTCAATTCAGTCATTTATTTAACAGTAAATATGAATGCATGCAGCGTTATCTATTTTTTCAACATTAAAATGAGGATTTAATTCGCTATTTCATAGTACTCTTTGATCTAATTATTTAATGATTTTATATGATGACTAATTTAAATGTTTAGGAATGTAGCTAGTATTTTGCCCCAATATTTTTTTATGTTTGTTTTTTTTTTTTTTTTTTTGGGAATAGTTGAGTGTGTTTTGCAAGTTGGTCACGCAAACAAATACTGTACAATGAAAGGTGTTCAGTTACTGCACTGCGCAAATAAACTCCTATTCACGATTTTATAAACCGCTCAATGTTTATCATCAAGTTCAAGAGCCTCTATGAACCTGCTGTGTGTTTGTCATTTGCATTGTCGGCTGATTTTAATTTCTTTATTGTATAAATGTGAATGCCAGTGTTGACCGCTGGTTGAATTTTGTGCTTTATTATTCTATAAAAATACTGTGAACTCTTCATGCATTTATCGACAGAGAATCAAAGAAAGTTTGCTGTCAGATGTCCATATTTGTGCTGCTTGAGGAACTCTCTTTTAGGTTAGTGAGTACTGATTTTGATTTGACAGTATCCGATGGTTACTTTTTAGATATTTGTGCATATAGTATCACATCTTGCCTCCTGGCACATCTTACCCCTACTTGTGCAGATGAGGTGGTTTCACCACAGAGTAATACTTGTTTACTGGAACTTTGCCTCTGTTTTGGGTTCACAAACGCTTCGAGCTTCCTGTGGCCGTTTGACAAGTCACTTTATTTATATCCAACATGCACATAAAGACACAAAACCACAGAGAAACTTTCAAGACTCCAAACATTAAAACACTGCAGAAGGTTTCGGGCAATGTGCTGCTGTTTTTGTGGCTTTTTAATGAGCTTTTAAGAGAATGAAGAGCTAAACAAGAAACAGCAAAGCACGTTTATAGACAGTGATTGAGCATTTAAGAAACCGCACAAAGGTTATTTCATTTTCTCTTTTAATCGTGGTTAAATCTTGGTTCTGGTAAATGCTTCACTTTTACTGCAAGATGTATGTTCGGTGTGCATGCATCTCTTTTGCATAATTATTTACTGACGGTATAAGCTCAATTTCTTCAGGTTTAATGAGGTATTGGGTTTGAATTCACAAACTGCCCTGCTTGTTTGTTTTTGAGTTTCTACCACTTGGAAAATATCATGTACTGTGTCCTACAAAGATCTGATTAACATTCTGGTATAAACCGTAGTGCACAATTACAAGACCCCCTAAGACCAGGACTAGACTCTTGAGAGCTGGATTCAGATCCAGATCATGATATGGTGTTTATGCTAAATTTATTGCAGCGTTCATTTCAGAAACTTCATTCAGAGCCATGGGATTCTGGAAGATTCTCCAACAACCAGTGGTTGAGGTAGTTTTCACTTGTAGTCCAGAAATTGAACACCATCTTGTAAGATTCTTTTAGGTAAGACCCAGGTAAATGATCTTTGTTTTGAGAGCCACAACAGGCCATGTGTATGTGGTCTTTACGTCACATTCGCTGCAGCTCTGAAATCTCATTCTCCATAGTCAAATGTGTTGTTCAATTGCTGCACATGAGAATCAATTGCCTTTTGCTGCACTGTTTTAAAATCTGAACGTGCATGTGAATCAAATTTCAGAGCTTTAGTGGAGGGGAAGATTATCAGTGAAAGATTACTTAAACTGTTCAACTATTTTATGGAATATAATGCACAAGGCTTAAAGGGATAGTCCAGCCAAAAATAAAATTGTCATTAATTCCTTACCCTCATGTCGTTCCAAACCCGTAAGACCTTCATCTTCAGAATACAAATGAAGATCTTTTTGATTGAAATCTGAGAGATTTCTGTCCCTCCATTGACAGATACACAACTACCACTTTGACGCTTCAAAAAGTTCATGAACATTCATCAACTCACACATCAGTTGTGGTAAACGGAACCTCAAGCATGTTCACTTGACATGTTACACAGCACGTTTGAGCTTCCTCAAGAACCAATGAGGTTCATTCTCGTGATAACGCAGCACGTTTGAGCTTCAGCAAGAACCAGGGAAGTTCATTCTCGTGTTACGCAGCACGTTTGAGCTTCAGCAAGAACCAATGAGGTTCATTCTCGTGTTACGCAGCACGTTTGAGCTTCAGCAAGAACCAATGAGGTTCATTCTCGTGTTACGCAGCACGTTTGAGCTTCAGCAAGAACCAATGAGGTTCATTCTCGTGTTACGCACCACGTTTGAGCTTCCGCAAGAACCAATGAGGTTCATTCTCGTGTTACGAAGCACGTTTGAGCTTCCGCAAGAACCAATGAGGTTCATTCTCGTGTTACGCAGCACGTTTGAGCTTCAGCAAGAACCAATGAGGTTCATTCTTGTGTTACGCAGCACGTTTGAGCTTCCGCAAGAACCAATGAGGTTCATTCTCGTGTTACGCAGCACGTTTGAGCTTCCGCAAGAACCAATGAGGTTCATTCTCGTGTTACGCAGCACGTTTGAGCTTCCGCAAGAACCAATGAGGTTCATTCTCGTGTTACGCAGCACGTTTGAGCTTCCACAAGAACCAATGAGGTTCATTCTCGTGTTACAACGTGTAAAAGCCTAAATTAAATGTTAATCATATAAAACGATCAAATCTCTTCATAAAAGTTTGATTAAACCGCTCAATTCATTTGGATTAGTTTTACGATCTCTCTCTATGAACTTTTTGAAGCGTCAAAGTGGTAGTTGCGTATCTGTCAATGGAGGGACAGAAATCTCTCAGATTTCATCAAAAAGATCTTAATTTGTGTTCTGAAGATGAACGAAAGTCTTGTTTGGAACGACATGTGAACTATTCCTTTAAGAGCGAAGAGAATAGACTGTTGTCCTGTGACATTTGTCATAATCTCAGCATTATGTCCTTGACTCAGTTAACTCATGTATTGCCTCTGAAAACTTCTGATGTCTAGTTCTGCCGTCATGGAAAGAAAGTTGGGCTTCCTACCAGACGTTTACAGCGCACCCCAAAGACCTCCCAGTCGAAATCAGCCTCTGAAGCTTGTGTCATTTCTGCTTTGATAGTGTCTTTTGAAGGTTGTTTTTCCATTAGCTTCAGAGGAACCTTTGCCACGGGACAATAAAACAAGTACATAATGAAGCCAAACCATGAAAAAAGTCATTAAAGCAAAACCTCCCAGCAAAGAGATCTGATCAAATGTAATCTGAACTTTATTAGCCTTTAGAACTTTCAGGGCAACAAAAATGACAAATATATATATTTTTAAAGGTTACATTGATTTGAAAGATACATTTATGCCTGGTTTATAAGGTAAGGCTTAAGCTAGTCCCAGATTAAAATGCATCTTTGATGTTACAACTGAAACTACTTTCACTGACAGATCGTAAAATATGTCAGTGCCATTGTTTTGTCTCAAGATGCACACCAGTAATATTGTTTTCTAAGTCACGTTTATAAAAGCTAATGTCCTAATTGAGCTAAGGCCTTATCCTGGCTTAATCTTAACCCTGTCTGTGAAACCGGGCCTTAATCTTTTTAAAATTTAATTCAATATGCTCTACTTGCCAAAAAAATAATGCTCAGAGTTAGATTATACAGTGATGCAATGTCAATTTTAGAATACAGTCAACGATATTAAAACTTTACTCTGATGGTAAAAAAACAACAGCGTTAAAACAATGGCTATGCATTACTAGTGTACTGCTTACGGCACAGTATACACATTTGTGTGAAACCGTAAACATTCAAGACCAATAATTGTTTCAAACAGTAATATTCTACACTGTTGTCACACATTGTCAACCACACCGTTGCATGTTTAATTCAGCAAGTGGCATCAATTTATCATTGTTTTAATCTATTTTTGTGTAAAAATCTTTTAGTAGTGCTGTCAAATTGCAGCTGCATGTGGAATAGCATGCTATGGTCTTCTGTATTAGGGTGAATTCAGGGTGATTGGGACACTTTGCCATTGAGATGACTTGGAAAAAGTGTCCCAATCACCCTGAATTCACCCCTATATAGTCAGATGCATTAACTGAAATACTGAATGCACTGTAAATCTCTTTGGATAGAAGTCAATAACCCAATGTTTAAACAGACTTCTACAAAATGTACAAACCCGATTCCAAAAAAGTTGGGACACTGTACAAATTGTGAATAAAAAAGGAATGCAATAATTTACAAATCTCATAAACTTATATTGTATTCACAATAGAATATAGATAACATATCAAATGTTGAAAGTGAGACATTTTGAAATGTCATGCCAAATATTGGTTCATTTTGGATTTCATGAGAGCTACACATTCCAAAAAAGTTGGGACAGGTAGCAATAAGAGGCCGGAAAAGTTAAATGTACATATAAGGAACAGCTGGAGGACCAATTTGCAACTTATTAGGTCAATTGGCAACATGATTGGGTATAAAAAGAGCCTCTCAGAGTGGCAGTGTCTCTCAGAAGTCAAGATGGGCAGAGGATCACCAATTCCCCCAATGCTGCGGCGAAAAATAGTGGAGCAATATCAGAAAGGAGTTTGAAGTTATTATCATCTACAGTGCATAATATCATCCAAAGATTCAGAGAATCTGGAACAATCTCTGTGCGTAAGGGTCAAGGCCGGAAAACCATACTGGATGCCCGTGATCTTCGGGCCCTTAGACGTCACTGCATCACATACAGGAATGCTACTGTAATGGAAATCACAACTTGGGCTCAGGAATACTTCCAGAAAACATTGTCGGTGAACACAATCCACCGTGCCATTCGCTGTTGCCGGCTAAAACTCTATAGGTCAAAAAAGAAGCCATATCTAAACATGATCCAGAAGCGCAGGCGTTTTCTCTGGGCCAAGGCTCATTTAAAATGGACTGTGGCAAAGTGGAAAACTGTTCTGTGATCAGACGAATAAAAAGTTATTTTTGGAAAACTGGAACGCCATGTCATCCGGACTAAAGAGGACAAGGACAACCCAAGTTGTTATCAGCGCTCAGTTCAGAAGCCTGCATCTCTGATGGTATGGGGTTGCATGAGTGCGTGTGGCATGGGCAGCTTACACATCTGGAAAGGCACCATCAATGCTGAAAGGTATATCCAAGTTCTAGAACAACATATGCTCCCATCCAGACGTCGTCTCTTTTAGGGAAGACCTTGCATTTTCCAACATGACAATGCCAGACCACATACTGCATCAATTACAACATCATGGCTGCGTAGAAGAAGGATCCGGGTACTGAAATGGCCAGCCTGCAGTCCAGATCTTTCACCCATAGAAAACATTTGGCGCATCATAAAGAGGAAGATGCGACAAAGAAGACCTAAGACAGTTGAGCAACTAGAAGCCTGTATTAGACAAGAATGGGACAACATTCCTATTCCTAAACTTGAGCAACTTGTCTCCTCAGTCCCCAGACGTTTGCAGACTGTTATAAAAAGAAGAGGGGATGCCACACAGTGGTAAACATGGCCTTGTCCCAACTTTTTTGAGATGTGTTGATGCCATGAAATTTAAAATCAACTTATTTTTCCCTTAAAATGATACATTTTCTCAGTTTAAACATTTGATATGTCATCTATGTTGTATTCTGAATAAAATATTGAAATTTGAAACTTCCACATCATTGCATTCTGTTTTTATTCACAATTTGTACAGTGTCCCAACTTTTTTGGAATCAGGTTTGTAATTAAACTGCAAAATAATCATATTTATTTAAAAGGTGCAGTGTGTAGTATTTATGAGGATCTATTGACAGAAATGCAATATAATATGCATAACTATGTTTTCAGTGGTGTATAAAGATCTTACATAATGAAGCGTTATGTTTTTATTACCTTAGAATGAGTCATTTCTACCTACATACACAGCGGGTCCCCTTACAGTGAAGTCGCCATTTTGTGCCGTCAAGTTTCTACAGTAGCCCTAAACGGACAAACTTCTCTACAGAGCTCTAGTCACTCTCTGCTGTCTCAGACAACGACATCTTTGTCCTGTGTCAGCCACCGTATCTTCTCTATGTGCTTCGCAACGGAGGGGTGAGCGGTGGGCATTTTCAATTCGCAACCTCACCGCTAGATGCCGCTAAAATTCACACACTGCACCTTTAAGGTGATATTTGGTAACAATTTATTTTGACGGTCCACCTTACACATTCTACTGAGTAACTTTGCAAGTGCAAGTCAACTTATTCTAACCCGTACCCTAACACCTCAAGTCAAGTCACTTTTTTTTTGTTATATAGTGCTTTTAACAATACAGATTGTTTCAAAGCAGTTTTACAGTGATAGCAGGAAAATGACAGTGAAAAAAAAAAAAAAAAAATTACAGTGAAAGCCACAAAATTTGTTTCGGCTGTGTAGCCGCTCTGGAGAAAACAGTGATGTCGTCATCCAGCTCAGTTCAATTCTCATACGATGGTGTCAATTCAGGCAGATCAGTAATATAGTTGAATATTTAGTGTTCACAACTAAGCAAGCCAAAAGACAAAGCGACGGTGGCAAGGAACCAAAACTCCATCAGGTGACAGAATGGAGAAAAAAAAACTCCGGAGAAACCAGGCTCAGTCGGGGTGCCAGTTCTCCTCTGGCCAACGAACAAACAGTGTATGATTATGATTCTGGCAACATTTCAGGTCAGAAATCAGATTGGATCGGAACATTCAGAATATTTGTCCAGTTCCATCTGGTTGAAGATCGGAGTCATCACGCCAGAGACGGGCTTGTTGAGGATCAGTGCCACTGGATGTCGTGTCGATGAGACCTTCACAAGGGAGAGTCTAGTTGACACGGTCTCTGCTGACACTTCAGGGAAGCGTTGTGGTCGTATCTAGGTGCAGGTCCACCATCTGATCTGGATACGGCTCGGATCCGGCTCACTACAGTAACCTCGGGATAAACAGAGAGACTAATATTAGCGTAGATGCCATTTTTCTAATAATGTAACGAGTACATCAGGTGTTATGGGAAGTGTTCCCGGTTCCGGCTGACCTAGTTAATGCAGCCTAAAACAATCATTTAACTGATTTGAATAATATAAATTAAAAATGTTTTATGTGTATGCCATAGTAAAGAGATGTGTTTTCAGTCTAGATTTAAACTGACAGAGTGTGTCTGCTTCCCGAACAATGCTAGGTAGACTGTTCCAGAGTTTAGGTGCTAAACAGGAAAAGGATCGACCGCCTGCAGTTGATTTTGATATTCTAGGTATTATCAACTGGCTAGAATTTTGAGATCGCAATAGACGTGATGGAGTATAATGCGTTAAGAGCTCGCTCAAGTACTGGGGAGCTAAACCATTTAGTGCTTTGTAAGTAATAAGCAAGATTTTAAAATGTATAAGATGTTTAATAGGGAGCCAATTCAGTTTGTTTATTAAGCGTGCAGGGCAACCACCCAGTAGAGCATTACAAGAATCTAGCCTTGAGGTCATGAACGCATGAACATGCTACTAATACTATAATGAGAGTTAGTTGACGTAGTTGCAAACTTACTTCTAGTAGAATGTCTAAAGTGGACCATCGAAAGTGTTACCTGATAAGATAACTGGGTGCCACCTATATGTAATGTAATGAGATGATGGCATATTACTGTTAAATAAAGGTTATTTATTGGCATTGATGGTTCCATGAAGAACCTTTAAGATCCATGGAACCTTTCATTGCAAATGGTTCTTAATAGCAGAAAAAGGTTCTTTGGATTTTAAAAATGTTCTTCATGGTAATAAAAAATGGTAAAATTTGAGAACTGTTGACTGAAAGGTTCTTTGTGGAACCAAAAATGGTTCTTCTATGGAATCACTGCAAAACCCCCTTTAGAAACCTTTATTTTTATGAGTGTGGTTCACTTTTGTATTTATAAAAAATATATACTGTATACTCTGCATTAAACCTTAAGTACTACTGTTATTCTGCACATAGTCGGATTTTAGTGGCCAGAGGGGATATTTGTGTATTTATGACCCTACAAGTTTGATTAAACAATCAAAATATGAGGAAAATATTTAAGATATTTTAAATATGAAGGAAAAACAAAGCACTAAACTTTATTTTGGCAAAATTATTTGGCAAAAAGGCAAACTAGCTACAGGTTTTGTTTTGCTATGCAAATAAAAATGCATAAAAAAACAAAAGCATGGCTATACAACAAAATCGGTTATTAATATTTCATTGTTTCTCTCTTGTTTTTGCATGTGTTCATAATGTCTTTGTATGTCAGTCTGGCCATTATATCCGCATAATTTGATGTTTCATTGCGTTATCACAAATAAAACAATTGACTTCAAGCTCAGCTATGCAATATGATTACGAAATCAAATTTGGGAACACTTTATTTTACAGTGTCATTGTTCCATACGTGTAGTTACTATAATAATTACATGTAACTAACTATAAACCAAGCCAAACTTAATATTACTCGGTACTTAAATGTATAATTACAGTGTAACAAAGTAAAGTGTAAAATGAAGTGTAACCTCAAATTTGTAATAATATTTATTTAAAGGGTGAAGATGGCAATTTTCCACTTTTGGCCACTACTGTAGGCTATATAGATTTTATTTTATTCATTTATTTATCAATCTGTTTTGCATCATATTGACACATGTCCAACACAAATTTGTTGTCGCTGTAGACGGCTTAATCCGAATTAGCCGCAGATCCTGTTGCCGTACGGAACCTATTAAATGCAACCACAATAAACAGTTTAAGAGCTCGGTTTGTTTTCCCCGCTTGTTAAATGTTTTTACATGCAATATTTTCCATTTGGAAAAAAAAAAAACGTGCGTCACATAAATGGAGATTACACGAATTAGCTTTAATATTGTAAAAGTCATTTGATCAGGGCTTTGATGAGACATGCTTCTCTTTCAGGAGGAATTTTAATGAAGCTCGTTGTGGGAGGTTTTCCTGAATTAACATTCATACCAAACATCCACAACTTAATATTCAGTGTCCACCGGTTTCCTCTGTCGGCAGATCAAATGTCAGATATAAAGCTGATAATGACTCACACATGTGCTGTGATCTGCTTGTTGAGAAGTCTTGACTCAACCTTGACAGTCAGATTTGATTTTTTTTAAACTTGTTTGATTTTATATTTGTTTATGTTTTTGCACCTCCAGGGTTTTAGTTGTGGTGACCTTTGCACAGGCAAGGACTTACATTTTCTTCAGAAATCTAGTTAATTATATGCAATGCAAGTAATGCTATTGATTTACCCCCAGTTTCACAGACATCTTAAGCCTAGTCTAAAATTCAAAAAATGCATGTTTGAGCTGTTTTAACTGAAAGCAATCTTAAAATATATCAGTGCCATTGTTTTGTCTCAAGGTGCACACTAATGTTTTTTAACATTTATAAAAGCTATCAATGTCCTAATTGAACTAAAGCCTAATCCTGGCTTAATCTAAACCCTGTCTGTGAAACCAGGCCTTGGAGTTTGAATGTGGTAGGCCTACTGTTTGTTTTCTTCTTTACCTTTTAAATTAAAACAATTATTCATTATACACCGATCAGACATAACATTATCCTAATACTAACCTAATTGCTATCCTAATATTGTGTTGGTCCCCGTTTTGCTGCCAAAACAGCCCTGACCCGTCGAGGCATGGACTCCACTAGACCCCTGAAGGTGTGCTGTGGTATCTGACACCAAGATGTTAGCAGCAGATCCTTTAAGTCCTGTAAGTTGCGAGGTGGGGCCTCCATGGATCGGACTTGTTTGTTCAGCACATCCCACAGATGCTCGATTGGATTGAGATCTGGGAAATTTGGAGGCCAAGTCAACACCTCAAACTCGTTGTTGTGCTTCTTTCCTGAACCATTTTTTCGTGTCAAAGTAACATCCACATGGATGGCAGGACCCAAGGTTTCCCAGCAGAGCATTGCCCAAAGCATCACACTGCCTCCGCCGGCTTGCCTTCTTCCCGTAGTGCATCCTGGTGCCATGTGTTCCCCAGGTAAGCGACGCACACGCACCCGGCCATCCACGTGATGTAAAAGAAAACGTGATTCATCAGACCAGGCCACCTTCTCCCATTGCTCCGTGGTCCAGTTCTGATGCTCACGTGCCCACTGTTGGTGCTTTTGGCGGTGGACAGGGGTCAGCATGGGCACCCTGACTGGTCTGCGGCTATGCAGCCCCATACGCAACAAACTGTGATGCACTGTGTATTCTGACACCTTTCTATCAGAACCAGCATTAACTTCTTGAGCAATTTGAGCTACAGTAGCTCGTCTGTTTGATCGGACCACACGGGCCAGCCTTCTCTCCCCACGTGCATCAGTGAGCCTTGGCCGCTCATGACCCTGTCTCCGGTTCACCACTGTTCCTTCCTTGGAGCACTTTTGATAGATACTGACCACTGCAGACCGGGAACACCCCACAAGAGCTGCAGTTTTGGAGATGCTCTGACCCAGTCGTCTAGCCATCACAATTTGGCCCTTGTCAAACTCGCTCAAATCCTTACGCTTGCCCATTTTTCCTGCTTCTAACACATCAACTTTAAGGACAAAATGTTCACTTGTTGCCTAATATATCCCACCCACTAACAGGTGCCGTGATGAAGAGATAATCAGTGTTATTCACTTCACCTGTCATAATGTTATGCCTGATCGGTGTACTTTTGTAATACCAAAATGCATGTGTGCTGCCAGATTGATAAATGGTCCTATTACCTGAGTTTAATAAACAGCTATTATGAAGAGGATTTGTACACAATTACTAACTTCATATCAGTTTCACAGATATCAAATGGCACAGTGTTTTATGGCACTATTTGACCGTCCCTCAACTTATTCAGCCCTGGTTTAAATGACTTGAATCAGAAAAATAGATTTTTCTTTCTTTCATTGTTTGTAAAATGCAATGCGAGTAAATATCAATTAGATCTTTTCATTATGTAGTAATAACAGAGACAGAAGGCAGAGGTTGGGAGTACTGGTAAAGTCCAATAGCAGGAAGATTGACGCTAGAGGGCGCAAGAACACAATATGAACACAAGCGTTCAGCGCTATATAGCCTACTTTTAAAAACTATTGATAATGCAATTACATGTGCATTATTTTATTATTTTGTATTTTTGCAGTTTCGTATTTAAATTTAATTGGTTTAAAAGCTTGTATTGATTGTCTACAGAAGCAGCAAATGTCATAGCCTATAATTGCTGGGTTTTTAGAGTTAAAATATTACACATATTTCTAAATACACGTTTTAAGCCAAGGAATAGAAATGGCATGATTAGAGTTTGTTGGGTTTTATAGGTGTTTAACCCCTTAATTATGGCTTGAAATCAATTAATAGGAGTTAAAACAAAAGGGTGGGTGATTTCAGTAAGCAGGCTATGTATATTCTTTCTACATAAAGTAGGCATCGTTTTCCAAACAACAATTCAGTTCTCACAACAGTAACATTAGCCTACATGTTCTTCCGTATAAAGATGCGCTAAATAGACGCGTGAAATCGCGTTCACTGTCCGATTTGAATTTTAAATTAAATAATTTTAAAATTAAAAAAAAAATCAGAGAAACAAGTAAGCATAGTATCGGATCATGCGCGCGATGAAAACTGACAGACCTTCTTTACGGTTAAGACATTCTAGAGGGAAAAATCTCCCGCTTTAAAGTCGCTGAATAAATCGCACTCTGAGGAAAAAAAGCCTCATCCTGATGTTTGTTCAGAATATATTTTCCAATATATTAAATTCAGCTTTAAAAACTCGGTAGGACATGAAGCAAGACTTTCTGAACTTTAGACTACAGTATATCTGTACTATACAGACAGGCCTAAATTAGTGTTAAATATGAATTATTACTAGGTTAAAATAGTGATGGCTTAATTAAAATTTGTGTGAATGAAAATTGATATTATAATATTCTAAATAGCCTACTATTAAAGACTCGACCGCGAAAAAAAATATATATAAAAGAATTTTAAATTCTACTAATCTTTAGTAGTTATTTTATATTTTACTATTGTTTATTTTATATAAAACACAAAATAAAAATAAATAAAATAAAATAACCTATAGGCTAAATCAGGTGTGAAGCATGAAGAAAATAGACCCGTCTTCCGATGATGCATTATACATCATTTTTACTTGGAAAGATGAAAACTGTAAAAAGATCGTGGAATGTTGAGGAGAAATGATTTCATCTACAGGAGGGACGTAAATCAGCCTGTCATAATTAGAAGAGAGAAGAATACTAATGAGGAAAGTAATAAAGATACAAACTCCCCCTTTCTTTTCCTTTCCTCGCAGGTTTATTGCCCTGAGATGTCTGTCTGTGAAATGAATTTGCGCAGCTCTGAAACACAAAAGATTCTCCTTATGAATTTTACATGGATATTATGCGGGGAGAGATTAAATCAGCTTTTATCTGGGTCTTTATTAATCATGCAGATAATGTCACTTCATGGAGATAAAAGCAGCAGTTTTCATTGCAGCTGCTCGAGAAATCATATCGAGATTCTGAATATAGGCTCGATTTCACATTACCTACGTTGAATGGATTGAGAAAATGTTTATGACAAAAGCAATTAAATACAATATGTTAAATAATGTAACGAGTTAAAGTAGGCTACATATATTCTTTGAACAATTAAAGTTACATTATTTTTAATTATAGTTTTGATATACCCTCTAAAAAAGACTTTCTTTGGGTCAAACATGGACAAACCCAACCGTTGGGTTTAAAATTTTAATAAAATAAAAAAATAATTTAAACCGTATTTGGGTTTGTCCATATTTGACCCAAACATGGATTGAAACAACCCAGCATTTCTTATAGAGTGTAGAAAGCCATTTTCGTAATTGATTCATATTAATCCTTTTAAACGTAAAATAAAATTGGCTTGAATAGAAATAAAAAGTTGAATGTTTTGAGACTTAATTTACGCCCTGATGCCGTTTTTCCCGTTTGTTTTATATCGGTTTATTATTTAAAATAAGATTAAAATTAGATATTACGTTTTTATAGCCTACTAAAACTATAATTTTCACGCTAAAAAACGCTGGATTGTTTAAACCCATGTTTGGGTCACAACCGTTAAAACCGTTTTAACCGTAAAATTGAATTTAAAAATTTAAACCAACGGTTGGGTTTGTCCATATTTGACCCAAAACATCTTAGAGCGGTAGAATATTTTATTATAACAGCCTATTGTTAATAACCATCACCATAAATTATTACAAAGCATTTTTATTTTTGTTGTTGAAATCATCATTAAACTCTGAATGTCGTAAATGTTGTGCTCGTACAGTAACACCTGAACATGTGTCGTTGCCCTACCTGATCTGACCTCTAAAAATACTTCAGTTGGCGTGTAATCCTGTTCGTACTGAATTATATTTTGGACTTGAATAATTGAGATATTTTCATATGCAACTTATATGTTTTTATTTATACAAAGCACATAATAAATAATTGTATTTAAACTATTTTGAATTGCCCTCAGCACATGTGTCTGTGTGGTGTTGTAGGCGGTTCCGCGGTGATCCAGCACCAATAGCATCACATGGAGTTCAGGAGAATGACGCGAGCAGAGGGAGTTCAGCGGCTCCACGGACTCCTCAAGAGGAACGCAGGACTCGTGAACTCTCAGTGAGTGAGGAGCTCGCGCCGGTCACAGCTCACACACACCTCGCGCGCGCGGCCGCTGGATTACCAGAGGATCGGACTTCAGTTTAGTGGATGGTTTCATTCTGTTTCTCCCCAAAGGTCCTCGGAAGAACCCCAGAATCAAGCGTCACTTCTCTGCTCAACGCCTCGTACTCTACACGTCTAAAAAATACGACGTTTTTGTCGAATAAGCAAAGACAGTTTACTTTTAGTTTCTATCTCGTCACGGTCCGCGTGCAGCAGAAGTCTGGATCTGCTTCTACACTTCTTCACTGTAACACATCAGTCCGGCTGTATCGAGATGCTGGACGGAATCAAGATTGAGGATCAGTTCAGGACAGGAGCAGAGTCTCTGGCAGTGATGCTCGGTGAGTTCCTCACAGAAACAACTGATCGGGTGACACTTTACATCGACACAATCGTTTCAGAGACGTCTAAATTAAAGTACAAAATAATGGTGACACTTTACATTAAGGTCTCGTTTGTTAGCATTAAGCTAACATGAACTAACAAATTTGGTATTTTTAACACATTAATCTTTGTTAACTTTATAGGCTAATTGTTCATGTTAGTTCACAGTACATTAACTAATGTTAACAAATACAATTTTGGATTTTAAAAATGTAATAAATGTTGGAATTAACATTGATTATAAAAAAATGGAGTTGTTTCAACGGTCAAACATGGACAAACCCAACCGTTATGTTTAAAAATTTAAATTACATTTTAAACCCAACGGTTGCGTTTGTCCACATTTGACCGTTGATTTGAAAGAGTGTAAGATTAATAAATGCTGTAGAAGTATTGTTCATTGTTAATGTTTACTAATACTAATGTTAACACATGAAACATTATTGTAAAGTGTTACCAAAATATTATTAAATATGACACCAATTTACTTTTTGTATAGGCTACCTTTTCATGTTTTTATAGCGCTTGTAAATTATACTAATAAAAACGATCGACATACTAGCCTATATGTTTGTATAATTAACTACTATAATTAATAACGAGCTGTAGCCTAATAAAAAAGAGCTTCACAAAATAATTAAATATTAAGTCAATATATTGTAAATGGATACTAATGTAAAATGTATTTATGTTGTTGGTGTTGCACTTAAAAACAGCTTTCGAGCAAATATCAAATGGAAACATGATCATGCTTCTTCTATGCTGAATGCTTTTTTGTTATTTTCTATTTTTTGAACAACGAAAAAACAAACAAAACAGTTGTATTAAATAATAGCGCAGAAAATGTAACACAAATATTTAGGTCAATGGATGTGTTGCGACGACAGTCATTCAAGTGTTTTGTCAGATAACATCTAAATTAACTAATTTTATTTAAGATTTAATATAACATAATATATTTTAATATGTCTGAAAGAATCAACCTGAATACATTAGTCCCCCCCAACAAGAGTAGTTTTGATCAGGTAGAAATAACTCAAAGTAACTTTTAAGCGCGTTTTCACTTTTACATTTTATTATGGAAACAATATTTTCAGTGTACTTTAGAAAGCGAGTTCCTAATGTATGTGGCATTTGTGTGTGTGCAATTGTCCAGCAGAAGTGTGTAATGTATATTGCTCGTGTGTTGCAGGTTCTGATTGCGCGCACCCGAGTGTGTGTGAAGGATGTCACAGACCCATCTCCGATCGCTTCCTCCTGCGCGTGAACGACTGCTCGTGGCATGAGGAGTGTTTGCAGTGCTCGGTGTGTCAGCAGCTTCTCACCATGAGTTGCTACTCCAGAGACCAGAAGCTCTACTGCAAACACGACTACCAACAGTAAGAGCTGATTCCTTCATGTCATGTCATGTGTGTGTCCGGGCGCGCGACGGTTCAGCCGGGGCATTTTCTCTAAAGGAGCGCGCGCGCGCGCGCGTGTGTGTTCATAAAGGGAATATTTCGAAGCGATTATTTATGATTTTTGTTTTTATCACACATGTTGGATAGACTATATAATATATTAGGCCTATTTATATTCCGATATTATGAATGTATTTTTTTTTTTTTAAAGCAAATAACGATAACGGCAATAATAACAAGATTGCTAATTGTTGTTGTTACTATTATTATTATTAGACCCTATTATATTTGTGCTCATATTGTAAAAGCAAATAGGCTACTTAAAGGATAAAATGGCCAATAGATTCGTTATTTGTGCGTTAAAGCACAACAAATAAATCTATCTAAACGTGAGAATTACGATAATTATAATAAAATGAACTCGAATAAACTATTAATATGCATAATAATAATAATAATAATAATAGGCCTAATAATAATTTTGTTCTTATTGCCGTTGTGTGTCCACGCATGAATCCCAGAGCTTGTCGTACAGTGAGAGTCCAGTGTGGTCATCTTCATGCTTGTCAACAGGTTCTTTTGACTTTTGGTCCAAATCCTTTAAAGGCTCTTCTTCAGTCATCGCGACATTAGCGCGTTCAGCGTCTGACGTCACGGCGACTCGTTCATTTTGACATCGAGACGTTTTTAATAGTAGAACTATTTCTGTGTCGTCATGGGTTTATTTGATGGTGGTTGAATCTGGCGCTTTTTTGCAATTAACGTTTTTACCATTGAGGCCTATGTCTTATTGCTTTTGAATAATAAGTTGCCCATGATAAATTCTAATAGCTTAAACGTTTATTGTCTTTTAAAACTCTTTTTAAGAATGTTAAATAAATATTCTGGAATTTCTCTGTTTTGGGCATGTCATCCAACTTGAATTTATCATTTAAAAATTATGATAAAAAAAAATATTTTTTTCTTTTTATATTTTGGAGTTGATGTGCTACTATAACTATAGTTCATAGATAGATCGATAGATAGATTTGTTTTTCACTCATTAGCTTAAATTATACACTTTGAATTTTATACAATAAACGGTACCACTTTATTTTACAGTGTCATTGTTACATATGTTACATGTAGTTACCATAGCAATAACTATAAATTATGCATAATTACATGCAACTAACCCTAAACCAAACCTAATCCTAACCCTACAGTAAGTATTTCCTCAATATTACTCAGTACTTAAATGTATAATTACAGTGTAACAAAGACACCTTAAAATAAAGTGTAACCCAATAAACTTCATATTTATGCTCCAGTCAAACTATCAGTCCCCCAGTTGTATGAAGTGGCTTTAATGGCGTGTTTTTTGAAAGTAGTATTTATAAAGCAGTGATGAGGTACTTAGTGCTCTTAATTCACACCCAGCCCTGCTTTTTACAGCTCTCGTTTAAGAGAGATTAACAAGCAAAACCACAGAACGCGCTCACACACTCACACACTCACTCACTCACACACCTCCATGCTTAACTCGCTGTAATTGACAGACGCGCTTGTCGAGTCGAACAGTAAAGCTTGCTGTGCTGTCACTTATTAACTCATCCTGCTGTGACAGATGTAATGCAATTTTTACATTACATCTTTTATGTTGCTGTGTTAGGTTTTTAAGTGATAAAACAATAGATATTTGTATTTGGACACTTCATGGTTGTCAAATGTTAGTTGAACATGTTCATACTGTAGTTAATGTGAAGTGCTTCATTTAAGTGAGAACTAGTAGGTGTTTTATACTGTCCACATGTACATTTATTCCCCTTGTTTGAGGGTACAGACAGTGATGTAATGATTTTTAAATGCAGAAACGTCACGCTACACCATGCTTGGTATGTTGAAAAAGTCGGAGGGAACATTTTCTTGCTGTATGTTATTGAGAGAAAGTGCATTTTCTGCCATTTGTGGTTGATTTTGTGTGCTATTCGATGAATTTCACGTGCCTGTCTTATCAAGCATCTGAATGTGATATCTGGAACATCTGCTGTTTCGTGTTGATTTCACACTCAGCTCATGACATGATAAGGCATGCTCGAACTTATAGTTTAAAAGCATATTTTGTTTCTTATCCAAGACCATACAGCGATTCTGGATCTCAGCGCTGCTAATTCAGTAGGAGCTTCTTTTCAGTAGTATCGCATGGAAATCCAGTATATTTATTTTGATCAGACAATATGGGGACATTTAATTTGTTTGTGGGTTTTAGGCATGTTGCTGTACTG